>CAUJLB010000085.1:0-74876 GCA_963243735.1 Neocrepidodera transversa | reverse complement strand
AATCAAGAAAAAGTGCTTTTAATAATTAAAATTTATTTTTCTAATATAATTAAATATTGTAACATTAATTAGAATAATAAAAAACAAATTAAATATCAAGAATCAAGAAAAAGTGCTTTTAAATAATTAAAATTTATTTTTCTAATATAATTAAATATTGTAACATTAATTAGAATAATAAAAAACAAATTAAATATCAAGAATCAAAAAAAAGTGCTTTTTAATAATTAAAATTTATTTTTCTAATATAATTAAATATTGTAACATTAATTAGAATAATAAAAAACAAATTAAATATCAAGAATCAAGAAAAGTGCTTTTTAATAATTAAAATTTATTTTTCTAATATAATTAAATATTGTAACATTAATTAGAATAATAAAAAACAAATTAAATATCGAGAATCAAGAAAAAGTGCTTTTTAATAATTAAAATTTATTTTTCTAATATAATTAAATATTGTAACATTAATTAGAATAATAAAAAACAAATTAAATATCAAGAATCAAGAAAAAGTGCTTTTTAATAATTAAAATTTATTTTTCTAATATAATTAAATATTGTAACATTAATTAGAATAATAAAAAACAAATTAAATATCAAGAATCAAGAAAAAGTTCTTTTTAATAATTAAAATTTATTTTTCTAATATAATTAAATATTGTAACATTAATTAGAATAATAAAAAACAAATTAAATCTCAAGAATCAAGAAAAAGTTCTTTTTAATAATTAAAATTTATTTTTCTAATATAATTAAATATTGTAACATTAATTAGAATAATAAAAAACAAATTAAATATCAAGAATCAAGAAAAAGTGCTTTTAATAATTAAAATTTATTTTTCTAATATAATTAAATATTGTAACATTAATTAGAATAATAAAAAACAAATTAAATATCAAGAATCAAGAAAAAGTTCTTTTTAATAATTAAAATTTATTTTTCTAATATAATTAAATATTGTAACATTAATTAGAATAATAAAAAACAAATTAAATATCAAGAATCAAGAAAAAGTTCTTTTTAATAATTAAAATTTATTTTTCTAATATAATTAAATATTGTAACATTAATTAGAATAATAAAAAACAAATTAAATCTCAAGAATCAAGAAAAAGTTCTTTTTAATAATTAAAATTTATTTTTCTAGTATAATTAAATATTGTAACATTAATTAGAATAATAAAAAACAAATTAAATATCAAGAATCAAGAAAAAGTTCTTTTTAATAATTAAAATTTATTTTTCTAATATAATTAAATATTGTAACATTAATTAGAATAATAAAAAACAAATTAAATATCAAGAATCAAGAAAAAGTTCTTTTTAATAATTAAAATTTATTTTTCTAGTATAATTAAATATTGTAACATTAATTAGAATAATAAAAAACAAATTAAATATCAAAAATCAAGAAAAAGTTCTTTTAAATAATTAAAATTTATTTTTCTAGTATAATTAAATATTGTAACATTAATTAGAATAATAAAAAACAAATTAAATATCAAGAATCAAGAAAAAGTTCTTTTTAATAATTAAAATTTATTTTTCTAATATAATTAAATATTGTAACATTAATTAGAATAATAAAAAACAAATTAAATATCAAGAAACAAGAAAAAGTTCTTTTTAATAATTAAAATTTATTTTTCTAGTATAATTAAATATTGTAACATTAATTAGAATAATAAAAAACAAATTAAATATCAAGAATCAAGAAAAAGTTCTTTTTAATAATTAAAATTTATTTTTCTAGTATAATTAAATATTGTAACATTAATTAGAATAATAAAAAACAAATTAAATATCAAGAAACAAGAAAAAGTTCTTTTTAATAATTAAAATTTATTTTTCTAGTATAATTAAATATTGTAACATTAATTAGAATAATAAAAAACAAATTAAATATCAAGAAACAAGAAAAAGTTCTTTTTAATAATTAAAATTTATTTTTCTAGTATAATTAAATATTGTAACATTAATTAGAATAATAAAAAACAAATTAAATATCAAGAATCAAGAAAAAGTTCTTTTTAATAATTAAAATTTATTTTTCTAGTATAATTAAATATTGTAACATTAATTAGAATAATAAAAAACAAATTAAATATCAAGAAACAAGAAAAAGTTCTTTTTAATAATTAAAATTTATTTTTCTAGTATAATTAAATATTGTAACATTAATTAGAATAATAAAAAACAAATTAAATATCAAGAAACAAGAAAAAGTTCTTTTTAATAATTAAAATTTATTTTTCTAGTATAATTAAATATTGTAACATTAATTAGAATAATAAAAAACAAATTAAATATCAAGAAACAAGAAAAAGTTCTTTTTAATAATTAAAATTTATTTTTCTAGTATAATTAAATATTGTAACATTAATTAGAATAATAAAAAACAAATTAAATATCAAGAAACAAGAAAAAGTTCTTTTTAATAATTAAAATTTATTTTTCTAGTATAATTAAATATTGTAACATTAATTAGAATAATAAAAAACAAATTAAATATCAAGAATCAAGAAAAAGTTCTTTTTAATAATTAAAATTTATTTTTCTAGTATAATTAAATATTGTAACATTAATTAGAATAATAAAAAACAAATTAAATATCAAGAATCAAGAAAAAGTTCTTTTTAATAATTAAAATTTATTTTTCTAGTATAATTAAATATTGTAACATTAATTAGAATAATAAAAAACAAATTAAATATCAAGAATCAAGAAAAAGTTCTTTTTAATAATTAAAATTTATTTTTCTAGTATAATTAAATATTGTAACATTAATTAGAATAATAAAAAACAAATTAAATATCAAGAAACAAGAAAAAGTTCTTTTTAATAATTAAAATTTATTTTTCTAGTATAATTAAATATTGTAACATTAATTAGAATAATAAAAAACAAATTAAATATCAAGAATCAAGAAAAAGTTCTTTTTAATAATTAAAATTTATTTTTCTAGTATAATTAAATATTGTAACATTAATTAGAATAATAAAAAACAAATTAAATATCAAGAAACAAGAAAAAGTTCTTTTTAATAATTAAAATTTATTTTTCTAGTATAATTAAATATTGTAACATTAATTAGAATAATAAAAAACAAATTAAATATCAAGAAACAAGAAAAAGTTCTTTTAAATAATTAAAATTTATTTTTCTAGTATAATTAAATATTGTAACATTAATTAGAATAATAAAAAAACAAATTAAATATCAAGAATCAAGAAAAAGTTCTTTTTAATAATTAAAATTTATTTTTCTAGTATAATTAAATATTGTAACATTAATTAGAATAATAAAAAACAAATTAAATATCAAGAATCAAGAAAAAGTTCTTTTTAATAATTAAAATTTATTTTTCTAGTATAATTAAATATTGTAACATTAATTAGAATAATAAAAAACAAATTAAATATCAAGAAACAAGAAAAAGTTCTTTTTAATAATTAAAATTTATTTTTCTAGTATAATTAAATATTGTAACATTAATTAGAATAATAAAAAACAAATTAAATATCAAAAATCAAGAAAAAGTTCTTTTAAATAATTAAAATTTATTTTTCTAGTATAATTAAATATTGTAACATTAATTAGAATAATAAAAAACAAATTAAATATCAAGAATCAAGAAAAAGTTCTTTTTAATAATTAAAATTTATTTTTCTAATATAATTAAATATTGTAACATTAATTAGAATAATAAAAAACAAATTAAATATCAAAAATCAAGAAAAAGTTCTTTTTAATAATTAAAATTTATTTTTCTAGTATAATTAAATATTGTAACATTAATTAGAATAATAAAAAACAAATTAAATCTCAAGAATCAAGAAAAAGTTCTTTTTAATAATTAAAATTTATTTTTCTAGTATAATTAAATATTGTAACATTAATTAGAATAATAAAAAACAAATTAAATATCAAAAATCAAGAAAAAGTTCTTTTTAATAATTAAAATTTATTTTTCTAATATAATTAAATATTGTAACATTAATTAGAATAATAAAAAACAAATTAAATATCGAGAATCAAGAAAAAGTGCTTTTTAATAATTAAAATTTATTTTTCTAATATAATTAAATATTGTAACATTAATTAGAATAATAAAAAACAAATTAAATATCGAGAATCAAGAAAAAGTGCTTTTTAATAATTAAAATTTATTTTTCTAATATAATTAAATATTGTAACATTAATTAGAATAATAAAAAACAAATTAAATATCGAGAATCAAGAAAAAGTGCTTTTTAATAATTAAAATTTATTTTTCTAATATAATTAAATATTGTAACATTAATTAGAATAATAAAAAACAAATTAAATCTCAAGAATCAAGAAAAAGTTCTTTTTAATAATTAAAATTTATTTTTCTAATATAATTAAATATTGTAACATTAATTAGAATAATAAAAAACAAATTAAATATCAAGAATCAAGAAAAAGTTCTTTTTAATAATTAAAATTTATTTTTCTAATATAATTAAATATTGTAACATTAATTAGAATAATAAAAAACAAATTAAATATCGAGAATCAAGAAAAAGTGCTTTTTAATAATTAAAATTTATTTTTCTAATATAATTAAATATTGTAACATTAATTAGAATAATAAAAAACAAATTAAATATCGAGAATCAAGAAAAAGTGCTTTTTAATAATTAAAATTTATTTTTCTAATATAATTAAATATTGTAACATTAATTAGAATAATAAAAAACAAATTAAATATCAAAAATCAAGAAAAAGTGCTTTTTAATAATTAAAATTTATTTTTCTAATATAATTAAATATTGTAACATTAATTAGAATAATAAAAAACAAATTAAATATCAAGAATCAAGAAAAAGTGCTTTTTAATAATTAAAATTTATTTTTCTAATATAATTAAATATTGTAACATTAATTAGAATAATAAAAAACAAATTAAATATCAAAAATCAAGAAAAAGTTCTTTTTAATAATTAAAATTTATTTTTCTAATATAATTAAATATTGTAACATTAATTAGAATAATAAAAAACAAATTAAATATCAAGAATCAAGAAAAAGTTCTTTTTAATAATTAAAATTTATTTTTCTAATATAATTAAATATTGTAACATTAATTAGAATAATAAAAAACAAATTAAATATCGAGAATCAAGAAAAAGTTCTTTTTAATAATTAAAATTTATTTTTCTAATATAATTAAATATTGTAACATTAATTAGAATAATAAAAAACAAATTAAATATCGAGAATCAAGAAAAAGTTCTTTTTAATAATTAAAATTTATTTTTCTAATATAATTAAATATTGTAACATTAATTAGAATAATAAAAAACAAATTAAATATCGAGAATCAAGAAAAAGTTCTTTTTAATAATTAAAATTTATTTTTCTAATATAATTAAATATTGTAACATTAATTAGAATAATAAAAAACAAATTAAATATCGAGAATCAAGAAAAAGTTCTTTTTAATAATTAAAATTTATTTTTCTAATATAATTAAATATTGTAACATTAATTAGAATAATAAAAAACAAATTAAATATCGAGAATCAAGAAAAAGTGCTTTTTAATAATTAAAATTTATTTTTCTAATATAATTAAATATTGTAACATTAATTAGAATAATAAAAAACAAATTAAATATCAAAAATCAAGAAAAAGTTCTTTTTAATAATTAAAATTTATTTTTCTAATATAATTAAATATTGTAACATTAATTAGAATAATAAAAAACAAATTAAATATCGAGAATCAAGAAAAAGTTCTTTTTAATAATTAAAATTTATTTTTCTAATATAATTAAATATTGTAACATTAATTAGAATAATAAAAAACAAATTAAATATCGAGAATCAAGAAAAAGTGCTTTTTAATAATTAAAATTTATTTTTCTAATATAATTAAATATTGTAACATTAATTAGAATAATAAAAAACAAATTAAATATCAAAAATCAAGAAAAAGTTCTTTTTAATAATTAAAATTTATTTTTCTAGTATAATTAAATATTGTAACATTAATTAGAATAATAAAAAACAAATTAAATATCAAGAAACAAGAAAAAGTTCTTTTTAATAATTAAAATTTATTTTTCTAGTATAATTAAATATTGTAACATTAATTAGAATAATAAAAAACAAATTAAATATCAAAAATCAAGAAAAAGTTCTTTTAAATAATTAAAATTTATTTTTCTAGTATAATTAAATATTGTAACATTAATTAGAATAATAAAAAACAAATTAAATATCAAGAATCAAGAAAAAGTTCTTTTTAATAATTAAAATTTATTTTTCTAGTATAATTAAATATTGTAACATTAATTAGAATAATAAAAAACAAATTAAATATCAAAAATCAAGAAAAAGTTCTTTTAAATAATTAAAATTTATTTTTCTAGTATAATTAAATATTGTAACATTAATTAGAATAATAAAAAACAAATTAAATATCGAGAATCAAGAAAAAGTGCTTTTTAATAATTAAAATTTATTTTTCTAATATAATTAAATATTGTAACATTAATTAGAATAATAAAAAACAAATTAAATATCAAAAATCAAGAAAAAGTGCTTTTTAATAATTAAAATTTATTTTTCTAATATAATTAAATATTGTAACATTAATTAGAATAATAAAAAACAAATTAAATATCAAGAATCAAGAAAAAGTGCTTTTTAATAATTAAAATTTATTTTTCTAATATAATTAAATATTGTAACATTAATTAGAATAATAAAAAACAAATTAAATATCAAAAATCAAGAAAAAGTGCTTTTAAATAATTAAAATTTATTTTTCTAATATAATTAAATATTGTAACATTAATTAGAATAATAAAAAACAAATTAAATATCAAGAATCAAAAAAAAGTGCTTTTTAATAATTAAAATTTATTTTTCTAATATAATTAAATATTGTAACATTAATTAGAATAATAAAAAACAAATTAAATATCAAGAATCAAGAAAAAGTTCTTTTTAATAATTAAAATTTATTTTTCTAATATAATTAAATATTGTAACATTAATTAGAATAATAAAAAACAAATTAAATCTCAAGAATCAAGAAAAAGTTCTTTTTAATAATTAAAATTTATTTTTCTAATATAATTAAATATTGTAACATTAATTAGAATAATAAAAAACAAATTAAATATCAAGAATCAAGAAAAAGTGCTTTTTAATAATTAAAATTTATTTTTCTAATATAATTAAATATTGTAACATTAATTAGAATAATAAAAAACAAATTAAATATCGAGAATCAAGAAAAAGTGCTTTTTAATAATTAAAATTTATTTTTCTAATATAATTAAATATTGTAACATTAATTAGAATAATAAAAAACAAATTAAATATCGAGAATCAAGAAAAAGTGCTTTTTAATAATTAAAATTTATTTTTCTAATATAATTAAATATTGTAACATTAATTAGAATAATAAAAAACAAATTAAATATCAAGAATCAAGAAAAAGTTCTTTTTAATAATTAAAATTTATTTTTCTAATATAATTAAATATTGTAACATTAATTAGAATAATAAAAAACAAATTAAATCTCAAGAATCAAGAAAAAGTTCTTTTTAATAATTAAAATTTATTTTTCTAATATAATTAAATATTGTAACATTAATTAGAATAATAAAAAACAAATTAAATATCAAGAATCAAGAAAAAGTGCTTTTTAATAATTAAAATTTATTTTTCTAATATAATTAAATATTGTAACATTAATTAGAATAATAAAAAACAAATTAAATATCGAGAATCAAGAAAAAGTGCTTTTTAATAATTAAAATTTATTTTTCTAGTATAATTAAATATTGTAACATTAATTAGAAAAATAAAAAACAAATTAAATATCAAGAAACAAGAAAAAGTTCTTTTTAATAATTAAAATTTATTTTTCTAGTATAATTAAATATTGTAACATTAATTAGAATAATAAAAAACAAATTAAATATCAAGAAACAAGAAAAAGTTCTTTTTAATAATTAAAATTTATTTTTCTAGTATAATTAAATATTGTAACATTAATTAGAAAAATAAAAAACAAATTAAATATCAAGAAACAAGAAAAAGTTCTTTTTAATAATTAAAATTTATTTTTCTAGTATAATTAAATATTGTAACATTAATTAGAAAAATAAAAAACAAATTAAATATCAAGAAACAAGAAAAAGTTCTTTTTAATAATTAAAATTTATTTTTCTAATATAATTAAATATTGTAACATTAATTAGAATAATAAAAAACAAATTAAATATCAAGAAACAAGAAAAAGTTCTTTTTAATAATTAAAATTTATTTTTCTAGTATAATTAAATATTGTAACATTAATTAGAAAAATAAAAAACAAATTAAATATCAAGAAACAAGAAAAAGTTCTTTTTAATAATTAAAATCTATTTTTTTATTATAATTAAATATTGTAACATTAATTAGAAAAATAAAAAACAAATTAAATATCAAAAATCAAGAAAAAGTTCTTTTAAATAATTAAAATTTATTTTTCTAGTATAATTAAATATTGTAACATTAATTAGAATAATAAAAAACAAATTAAATATCAAGAAACAAGAAAAAGTTCTTTTTAATAATTAAAATTTATTTTTCTAGTATAATTAAATATTGTAACATTAATTAGAAAAATAAAAAACAAATTAAATATCAAGAAACAAGAAAAAGTTCTTTTTAATAATTAAAATCTATTTTTTTATTATAATTAAATATTGTAACATTAATTAGAAAAATAAAAAACAAATTAAATCTCAAGAATCAAGAAAAAGTTCTTTTTAATAATTAAAATTTATTTTTCTAATATAATTAAATATTGTAACATTAATTAGAATAATAAAAAACAAATTAAATATCAAGAATCAAGAAAAAGTGCTTTTTAATAATTAAAATTTATTTTTCTAATATAATTAAATATTGTAACATTAATTAGAATAATAAAAAACAAATTAAATATCAAGAAACAAGAAAAAGTTCTTTTTAATAATTAAAATTTATTTTTCTAATATAATTAAATATTGTAACATTAATTAGAAAAATAAAAAACAAATTAAATATCAAGAAACAAGAAAAAGTTCTTTTTAATAATTAAAATTTATTTTTCTAATATAATTAAATATTGTAACATTAATTAGAATAATAAAAAACAAATTAAATATCAAGAATCAAGAAAAAGTTCTTTTTAATAATTAAAATTTATTTTTCTAATATAATTAAATATTGTAACATTAATTAGAAAAATAAAAAACAAATTAAATATCAAGAAACAAGAAAAAGTTCTTTTTAATAATTAAAATTTATTTTTCTAGTATAATTAAATATTGTAACATTAATTAGAATAATAAAAAACAAATTAAATATCAAGAAACAAGAAAAAGTTCTTTTTAATAATTAAAATTTATTTTTCTAGTATAATTAAATATTGTAACATTAATTAGAATAATAAAAAACAAATTAAATATCAAGAAACAAGAAAAAGTTCTTTTTAATAATTAAAATTTATTTTTCTAATATAATTAAATATTGTAACATTAATTAGAAAAATAAAAAACAAATTAAATATCAAGAAACAAGAAAAAGTTCTTTTTAATAATTAAAATTTATTTTTCTAGTATAATTAAATATTGTAACATTAATTAGAATAATAAAAAACAAATTAAATATCAAGAAACAAGAAAAAGTTCTTTTTAATAATTAAAATTTATTTTTCTAATATAATTAAATATTGTAACATTAATTAGAAAAATAAAAAACAAATTAAATATCAAGAAACAAGAAAAAGTTCTTTTTAATAATTAAAATTTATTTTTCTAGTATAATTAAATATTGTAACATTAATTAGAATAATAAAAAACAAATTAAATATCAAGAAACAAGAAAAAGTTCTTTTTAATAATTAAAATTTATTTTTCTAGTATAATTAAATATTGTAACATTAATTAGAATAATAAAAAACAAATTAAATATCAAGAAACAAGAAAAAGTTCTTTTTAATAATTAAAATTTATTTTTCTAGTATAATTAAATATTGTAACATTAATTAGAAAAATAAAAAACAAATTAAATATCAAGAAACAAGAAAAAGTTCTTTTTAATAATTAAAATCTATTTTTTTATTATAATTAAATATTGTAACATTAATTAGAAAAATAAAAAACAAATTAAATATCAAAAATCAAGAAAAAGTTCTTTTAAATAATTAAAATTTATTTTTCTAGTATAATTAAATATTGTAACATTAATTAGAATAATAAAAAACAAATTAAATATCAAGAAACAAGAAAAAGTTCTTTTTAATAATTAAAATTTATTTTTCTAGTATAATTAAATATTGTAACATTAATTAGAAAAATAAAAAACAAATTAAATATCAAGAAACAAGAAAAAGTTCTTTTTAATAATTAAAATTTATTTTTCTAGTATAATTAAATATTGTAACATTAATTAGAATAATAAAAAACAAATTAAATATCAAGAAACAAGAAAAAGTTCTTTTTAATAATTAAAATTTATTTTTCTAGTATAATTAAATATTGTAACATTAATTAGAAAAATAAAAAACAAATTAAATATCAAGAAACAAGAAAAAGTTCTTTTTAATAATTAAAATTTATTTTTCTAGTATAATTAAATATTGTAACATTAATTAGAAAAATAAAAAACAAATTAAATATCAAGAAACAAGAAAAAGTTCTTTTAAATAATTAAAATTTATTTTTCTAGTATAATTAAATATTGTAACATTAATTAGAATAATAAAAAACAAATTAAATATCAAGAATCAAGAAAAAGTTCTTTTAAATAATTAAAATTTATTTTTCTAGTATAATTAAATATTGTAACATTAATTAGAATAATAAAAAACAAATTAAATATCAAGAATCAAGAAAAAGTTCTTTTAAATAATTAAAAATTATTTTTCTAGTATAATTAAATATTGTAACATTAATTAGAATAATAAAAAACAAATTAAATATCAAGAATCAAGAAAAAGTTCTTTTAAATAATTAAAATTTATTTTTCTAGTATAATTAAATATTGTAACATTAATTAGAAAAATAAAAAACAAATTAAATATCAAGAAACAAGAAAAAGTTCTTTTTAATAATTAAAATTTATTTTTCTAGTATAATTAAATATTGTAACATTAATTAGAATAATAAAAAACAAATTAAATATCAAAAATCAAGAAAAAGTTCTTTTAAATAATTAAAATTTATTTTTCTAGTATAATTAAATATTGTAACATTAATTAGAAAAATAAAAAACAAATTAAATATCAAGAAACAAGAAAAAGTTCTTTTTAATAATTAAAATTTATTTTTCTAGTATAATTAAATATTGTAACATTAATTAGAAAAATAAAAAACAAATTAAATATCAAAAATCAAGAAAAAGTTCTTTTAAATAATTAAAATTTATTTTTCTAGGATAATTAAATATTGTAACATTAATTAGAATAATAAAAAACAAATTAAATATCAAAAATCAAGAAAAAGTTCTTTTAAATAATTAAAATTTATTTTTCTAGTATAATTAAATATTGTAACATTAATTAGAATAATAAAAAACAAATTAAATATCAAGAATCAAGAAAAAGTTCTTTTTAATAATTAAAATCTATTTTTCTAGTATAATTAAATATTGTAACATTAATTAGAAAAATAAAAAACAAATTAAATATCAAAAATCAAGAAAAAGTTCTTTTAAATAATTAAAATTTATTTTTCTAGTATAATTAAATATTGTAACATTAATTAGAAAAATAAAAAACAAATTAAATATCAAGAATCAAGAAAAAGTTCTTTTTAATAATTAAAATCTATTTTTCTAGTATAATTAAATATTGTAACATTAATTAGAAAAATAAAAAACAAATTAAATATCAAAAATCAAGAAAAAGTTCTTTTAAATAATTAAAATTTATTTTTCTAGTATAATTAAATATTGTAACATTAATTAGAAAAATAAAAAACAAATTAAATATCAAGAATCAAGAAAAAGTTCTTTTAAATAATTAAAATTTATTTTTCTAGGATAATTAAATATTGTAACATTAATTAGAATAATAAAAAACAAATTAAATATCAAGAATCAAGAAAAAGTTCTTTTTAATAATTAAAATCTATTTTTCTAGGATAATTAAATATTGTAACATTAATTAGAATAATAAAAAACAAATTAAATATCAAAAATCAAGAAAAAGTTCTTTTAAATAATTAAAATTTATTTTTCTAGTATAATTAAATATTGTAACATTAATTAGAAAAATAAAAAACAAATTAAATATCAAGAATCAAGAAAAAGTTCTTTTTAATAATTAAAATCTATTTTTCTAGTATAATTAAATATTGTAACATTAATTAGAAAAATAAAAAACAAATTAAATATCAAAAATCAAGAAAAAGTTCTTTTAAATAATTAAAATTTATTTTTCTAGGATAATTAAATATTGTAACATTAATTAGAATAATAAAAAACAAATTAAATATCAAGAATCAAGAAAAAGTTCTTTTTAATAATTAAAATCTATTTTTCTAGTATAATTAAATATTGTAACATTAATTAGAAAAATAAAAAACAAATTAAATATCAAGAATCAAGAAAAAGTTCTTTTAAATAATTAAAATTTATTTTTCTAGGATAATTAAATATTGTAACATTAATTAGAATAATAAAAAACAAATTAAATATCAAGAATCAAGAAAAAGTTCTTTTTAATAATTAAAATTTATTTTTCTAGTATAATTAAATATTGTAACATTAATTAGAAAAATAAAAAACAAATTAAATATCAAAAATCAAGAAAAAGTTCTTTTAAATAATTAAAATTTATTTTTCTAGGATAATTAAAAATTGTAACATTAATTAGAATAATAAAAAACAAATTAAATATCAAAAATCAAGAAAAAGTTCTTTTAAATAATTAAAATTTATTTTTCTAGTATAATTAAATATTGTAACATTAATTAGAATAATAAAAAACAAATTAAATGTCAAGAATCAAGAAAAAGTGCTTTTTAATAATTAAAATCTATTTTTTTATTATAATTAAATATTGTAACATTAATTAGAAAAATAAAAAACAAATTAAATATCAAAAATCAAGAAAAAGTTCTTTTAAATAATTAAAATTTATTTTTCTAGGATAATTAAATATTGTAACATTAATTAGAATAATAAAAAACAAATTAAATATCAAAAATCAAGAAAAAGTTCTTTTAAATAATTAAAATTTATTTTTCTAGTATAATTAAATATTGTAACATTAATTAGAATAATAAAAAACAAATTAAATATCAAGAATCAAGAAAAAGTGCTTTTTAATAATTAAAATTTATTTTTCTAGTATAATTAAATATTGTAACATTAATTAGAAAAATAAAAAACAAATTAAATATCAAAAATCAAGAAAAAGTGCTTTTTAATAATTAAAATCTATTTTTTTATTATAATTAAATATTGTAACATTAATTAGAAAAATAAAAAACAAATTAAATATCAAAAATCAAGAAAAAGTGCTTTTTAATAATTAAAATCTATTTTTTTATTATAATTAAATATTGTAACATTAATTAGAAAAATAAAAAACAAATTAAATATCAAAAATCAAGAAAAAGTGCTTTTTAATAATTAAAATCTATTTTTTTATTATAATTAAATATTGTAACATTAATTAGAAAAATAAAAAACAAATTAAATATCAAGAAACAAGAAAAAGTTCTTTTTAATAATTAAAATTTATTTTTCTAGTATAATTAAATATTGTAACATTAATTAGAATAATAAAAAACAAATTAAATATCAAGAATCAAGAAAAAGTTCTTTTTAATAATTAAAATCTATTTTTTTATTATAATTAAATATTGTAACATTAATTAGAAAAATAAAAAACAAATTAAATATCAAGAATCAAGAAAAAGTTCTTTTAAATAATTAAAATTTATTTTTCTAGGATAATTAAATATTGTAACATTAATTAGAATAATAAAAAACAAATTAAATATCAAGAATCAAGAAAAAGTGCTTTTTAATAATTAAAATTTATTTTTCTAGTATAATTAAATATTGTAACATTAATTAGAAAAATAAAAAACAAATTAAATATCAAAAATCAAGAAAAAGTGCTTTTTAATAATTAAAATCTATTTTTTTATTATAATTAAATATTGTAACATTAATTAGAATAATAAAAAACAAATTAAATATCAAGAATCAAGAAAAAGTTCTTTTTAATAATTAAAATTTATTTTTCTAGTATAATTAAATATTGTAACATTATTTAGAATAATAAAAAACAAATTAAATATCAAGAAACAAGAAAAAGTTCTTTTTAATAATTAAAATTTATTTTTCTAGTATAATTAAATATTGTAACATTATTTAGAATAATAAAAAACAAATTAAATATCAAAAATCAAGAAAAAGTTCTTTTAAATAATTAAAATTTATTTTTCTAGTATAATTAAATATTGTAACATTATTTAGAATAATAAAAAACAAATTAAATATCAAGAAACAAGAAAAAGTTCTTTTTAATAATTAAAATTTATTTTTCTAGTATAATTAAATATTGTAACATTATTTAGAATAATAAAAAACAAATTAAATATCAAGAAACAAGAAAAAGTTCTTTTTAATAATTAAAATTTATTTTTCTAGTATAATTAAATATTGTAACATTATTTAGAATAATAAAAAACAAATTAAATATCAAAAATCAAGAAAAAGTTCTTTTAAATAATTAAAATTTATTTTTCTAGTATAATTAAATATTGTAACATTATTTAGAATAATAAAAAACAAATTAAATATCAAGAAACAAGAAAAAGTTCTTTTTAATAATTAAAATTTATTTTTCTAGTATAATTAAATATTGTAACATTATTTAGAATAATAAAAAACAAATTAAATATCAAAAATCAAGAAAAAGTTCTTTTAAATAATTAAAATTTATTTTTCTAGTATAATTAAATATTGTAACATTATTTAGAATAATAAAAAACAAATTAAATATCAAGAAACAAGAAAAAGTTCTTTTTAATAATTAAAATTTATTTTTCTAGTATAATTAAATATTGTAACATTATTTAGAATAATAAAAAACAAATTAAATATCAAGAAACAAGAAAAAGTTCTTTTTAATAATTAAAATTTATTTTTCTAGTATAATTAAATATTGTAACATTATTTAGAATAATAAAAAACAAATTAAATATCAAGAAACAAGAAAAAGTTCTTTTTAATAATTAAAATTTATTTTTCTAGTATAATTAAATATTGTAACATTATTTAGAATAATAAAAAACAAATTAAATATCAAGAAACAAGAAAAAGTTCTTTTTAATAATTAAAATTTATTTTTCTAGTATAATTAAATATTGTAACATTATTTAGAATAATAAAAAACAAATTAAATATCAAGAAACAAGAAAAAGTTCTTTTTAATAATTAAAATTTATTTTTCTAGTATAATTAAATATTGTAACATTATTTAGAATAATAAAAAACAAATTAAATATCAAGAAACAAGAAAAAGTTCTTTTAAATAATTAAAATTTATTTTTCTAGTATAATTAAATATTGTAACATTATTTAGAATAATAAAAAACAAATTAAATATCTAGAATCAAGAAAAAGTTCTTTTCAATAATTAAAATTTATTTTTCTAGTATAATTAAATATTGTAACATTAATTAGAATAATAAAAAACAAATTAAATATCAAGAATCAAGAAAAAGTGCTTTTTAATAATTAAAATCTATTTTTTTATTATAATTAAATATTGTAACATTAATTAGAAAAATAAAAAACAAATTAAATATCAAGAAACAAGAAAAAGTTCTTTTTAATAATTAAAATTTATTTTTCTAGTATAATTAAATATTGTAACATTATTTAGAATAATAAAAAACAAATTAAATATCAAAAATCAAGAAAAAGTTCTTTTAAATAATTAAAATTTATTTTTCTAGTATAATTAAATATTGTAACATTAATTAGAAAAATAAAAAACAAATTAAATATCAAGAAACAAGAAAAAGTTCTTTTAAATAATTAAAATTTATTTTTCTAGTATAATTAAATATTGTAACATTATTTAGAATAATAAAAAACAAATTAAATATCAAGAAACAAGAAAAAGTTCTTTTAAATAATTAAAATTTATTTTCCTAGTATAATTAAATATTGTAACATTAATTAGAAAAATAAAAAACAAATTAAATATCAAGAAACAAGAAAAAGTTCTTTTAAATAATTAAAATTTATTTTTCTAGGATAATTAAATATTGTAACATTATTTAGAATAATAAAAAACAAATTAAATATCAAAAATCAAGAAAAAGTTCTTTTAAATAATTAAAATTTATTTTTCTAGTATAATTAAATATTGTAACATTATTTAGAATAATAAAAAACAAATTAAATATCTAGAATCAAGAAAAAGTTCTTTTCAATAATTAAAATTTATTTTTCTAGTATAATTAAATATTGTAACATTAATTAGAATAATAAAAAACAAATTAAATATCAAGAATCAAGAAAAAGTTCTTTTTAATAATTAAAATTTATTTTTCTAGTGTAATTAAATATTGTAACATTAATTAGAATAATAAAAAACAAATTAAATATCAAAAATCAAGAAAAGGTTCTTTTAAATAATTAAAATTTATTTTTCTAGTATAATTAAATATTGTAACATTAATTAGAATAATAAAAAACAAATTAAATATCAAGAATCAAGAAAAAGTTCTTTTTAATAATTAAAATTTATTTTTCTAGTGTAATTAAATATTGTAACATTAATTAGAATAATAAAAAACAAATTAAATATCAAAAATCAAGAAAAAGTTCTTTTAAATAATTAAAATTTATTTTCCTAGTATAATTAAATATTGTAACATTAATTAGAATAATAAAAAACAAATTAAATATCAAAAATCAAGAAAAAGTTCTTTTAAATAATTAAAATTTATTTTTCTAGTATAATTAAATATTGTAACATTAATTAGAAAAATAAAAAACAAATTAAATATCAAGAATCAAGAAAAAGTTCTTTTTAATAATTAAAATTTATTTTTCTAGTGTAATTAAATATTGTAACATTAATTAGAATAATAAAAAACAAATTAAATATCAAAAATCAAGAAAAAGTTCTTTTAAATAATTAAAATTTATTTTCCTAGTATAATTAAATATTGTAACATTAATTAGAAAAATAAAAAACAAATTAAATATCAAGAATCAAGAAAAAGTTCTTTTTAATAATTAAAATTTATTTTTCTAGTGTAATTAAATATTGTAACATTAATTAGAATAATAAAAAACAAATTAAATATCAAGAATCAAGAAAAAGTTCTTTTTAATAATTAAAATTTATTTTCCTAGTATAATTAAATATTGTAACATTAATTAGAATAATAAAAAACAAATTAAATATCAAGAATCAAGAAAAAGTGCTTTTTAATAATTAAAATGTATTTTTCTAGTATAATTAAACATTGTAACAATTATTAGAAAAATAAAAAACAAATTAAATATCAAGAAACAAGAAAAAGTTCTTTTTAATAATTAAAATTTATTTTTCTAGTATAATTAAATATTGTAACATTATTTAGAATAATAAAAAACAAATTAAATATCAAGAAACAAGAAAAAGTTCTTTTTAATAATTAAAATTTATTTTTCTAGTATAATTAAATATTGTAACATTAATTAGAATAATAAAAAACAAATTAAATATCAAAAATCAAGAAAAAGTTCTTTTAAATAATTAAAATTTATTTTCCTAGTATAATTAAATATTGTAACATTAATTAGAAAAATAAAAAACAAATTAAATATCAAGAAACAAGAAAAAGTTCTTTTAAATAATTAAAATTTATTTTTCTAGTATAATTAAATATTGTAACATTAATTAGAATAATAAAAAACAAATTAAATATCAAAAATCAAGAAAAAGTTCTTTTAAATAATTAAAATTTATTTTCCTAGTATAATTAAATATTGTAACATTAATTAGAATAATAAAAAACAAATTAAATATCAAAAATCAAGAAAAAGTTCTTTTAAATAATTAAAATTTATTTTTCTAGTATAATTAAATATTGTAACATTAATTAGAATAATAAAAAACAAATTAAATATCAAGAATCAAGAAAAAGTTCTTTTTAATAATTAAAATTTATTTTCCTAGTATAATTAAATATTGTAACATTAATTAGAATAATAAAAAACAAATTAAATATCAAAAATCAAGAAAAAGTTCTTTTAAATAATTAAAATTTATTTTTCTAGTATAATTAAATATTGTAACATTAATTAGAAAAATAAAAAACAAATTAAATATCAAGAATCAAGAAAAAGTTCTTTTTAATAATTAAAATTTATTTTTCTAGTATAATTAAATATTGTAACATTATTTAGAAAAATAAAAAACAAATTAAATATCAAGAATCAAGAAAAAGTTCTTTTTAATAATTAAAATTTATTTTTCTAGTATAATTAAATATTGTAACATTATTTAGAATAATAAAAAACAAATTAAATATCAAAAATCAAGAAAAAGTTCTTTTAAATAATTAAAATTTATTTTTCTAGTATAATTAAATATTGTAACATTATTTAGAATAATAAAAAACAAATTAAATATCAAGAATCAAGAAAAAGTTCTTTTTAATAATTAAAATTTATTTTTCTAGTATAATTAAATATTGTAACAGATTCCGGTCCTGTACGCGGTAACAATAACTGCTCTCGCAAACAGTCCCGAGTTTTATTGCTATAAAATCGATAATACCAAAAACTAAATTGTAAAAAGTGGCTTAGTAGTAGTGCAAATTGTGAAGTGCATCACATGTGAGTACTATCGAACTTTACAACGTTTCAACTACATTGAATAATACAAAACAACACACGATTCGTATCAAAAATATCCTAGAACCACAAAAAAACACGACTAATTGTGGGTTTATCACTCACATTTTAAATCCACCAGAGTCGTACTCGGCCCTTTTCATGAAGCCGAAAATCAGAAACAGACAAAAATGAACAGCTTATCTTCATCGCAAAATAACACTACTGCAAACAACAATATGAGTACCCAACCTACTAATATCACAAATACCAATAACAGAACATATTCTGCTGCGTTAACACAAAATTCAGTTAACTTCCCAAATAAAGAACAAGCTATTATCTTTAACTCACTAGATGGACTGAAAATTCAAGACTATCTCCTGCATCTAGGCCCACTTGTCAATCCGAAGAACATAATATTTTCATCCAGAATTTCTAATAATCGTGTTTGCATATATCTGTCAAACAAGGCAATTGTTGACAATTTCTTAAACAACTATGGTACGATTTCAATTAATGGAATAGTCATCCCAGCTAGAAGATTAATAACGCCCTCAGAAAGACTTGTGCTTTCTAATGTGAGTCCTACTATTCCACATGACATTCTTATTAGTGAACTGGAAAAAATTGGATTAAAATTAATGTCTCCCATTACATTCTTAAGAATTGGAGCGACAGACCCATTGTATAGCCATATTCTTAGCTTTAGACGTCAGGTGTACATATCCCCTCCAGAAACATTGCAAATACCCGAATCCATAGAAGTAAAACATGATGACGTGGTTTATAGAATTTTTCTTACTACAGACACGACTTGTTACAAATGCAAACAACCAGGGCATATTGCAACACAATGCGTCAGCCAAACATTAATCAACACAATTCCCTCACAACCCCAATCCCCAACATTAAAACAAACAAATCAAAGTCATACTCCTCCAACAATCCAAACACCCCAACAACTTCCAATTGCTATCCAAAATTCAACCTTACCTGAGGATATCTCCCCTCAAACCTCAACAAACGCCGCTGCCCAAAGAAATACAACACCTAACTCTACCCTAACTATACCACTCGTTACAACATCAATAGAAAAACCAGCAACAACAAAACGAAATGTCGCCGAAATCTCAACCACAAGCCCAGAAATTACACCAGATGATAATTTAAATACAAAGCAAGAAATTCACTTCCAAACACCACTTCCAAAACCTGCCAATAAAAAATTCAAATTAAGAAAAGATTCTACTACAGATACCCTTAACTTGCCACAAGACACCATAGAATTTATTGACAACCACATACCCAAATTCGTATTAGATAAACAACAATTTGCAGACTTATTAGAAAATACAAATGGCTGTAGTGATGCACTAAGCATTGTCAAAGACTACACTTTAGACATCCCGTCTATAATTTTAATGCTAACTGAAGTTCATTCACAAACGGAAGATAGAAAGATCAAAATCAGATGCACCAGATTGAATAAAAAACTTAAAAGACAAATTGATGCAGACCCCGAAAGCGACTCGTCCCAGAACTAACTCACTCTTGGATTTACAAATAAATATTCTACATTCATGTACAATAATATACTTCAATGGAATATCAATAGCTACTACACCCGTTTGCCCCTATTTCAAGTGCTCATTAATAAATATTCTCCTGATATTATGTGCCTGCAAGAAACAAACTTCAAAGACAACAATATACATAAAATTAAATCATACAACGTACACTATCAAAACCGTAATGGAAATCACGCAAGCGGTGGTGTCGCAATATATACCAAAACGAATATAACAGCTAAAAACATTCAATTAAACACGCATTTAGAAGCAATAGCAGTCACAATACTACCAGGTACACCTCAAAAAATCAATATATGCAACATATACATCCCACCAAATAAACAAGTATCCGAAAACGAACTAGCCGATCTAATCGTTCAAATTCCGTCACCAAAACTAATTCTCGGGGATTTCAACGGACACAACTTAATGTGGGGATCTGATAAAACAACCACACAAGGGCAACGAATAGCGAACGTAATACGTAACCAAAATCTTGCCATACTAAATGACGGATCCAAAACCCGCTTCAACGCAGCCAGTGGCACCTTTTCAGCTATCGATCTATCTCTCTCCGATACGTCTATACCACTTACCCATACTTGGCAAGTCCTTGACGACTTATATGGAAGCGACCATTTTCCCATTTTATTATCCCAAACCAACAACATTGTAACAAGCAGCAAACCTCTACAGAAATGGAAACTACAGAAGGCAAATTGGACTCTTTTCAGAGAAAAAATTAGCGAAGGCATGCCAGGCATCTCCATTAGCGAGGACATCGACTTAACCCTCACAAAATTCAATAACGTTATCAAGGAAGCTGCCACAATATCAATAGGAAAAACCAAACACATTAAAAGAGATAAAGTAGTACCCTGGTGGAATGTAGACTGCCAACAAGCCATAAAACATAGTAAAAGAGCACTTAACATCTATAAACGTCACAAAACAGCCGAAAACCTGATATCATTAAAAGAAAAAAGAGCATACGCAAAACTAATAACCAACAAAAGTAAAAAAGAATCTTGGAAACAATACGTTCAAAATATCAACTCAAACTCAAACATGTCATCTGTTTGGAAAAAAGTTAAGAAAATAGCTGGAGCAAATACGCAATGTGGAATTAAATATTTAGAACAAGAAAGAAACGTAATCACAAACCAAATACAAATAGCAGAAGAACTAGCAGAAACCTACAGAAAACAATCATCAAACGAAAATTACAGCAAAGACTTTTTGAAATACAAGGAAACGGAAAAAACAAATCCAGTAGTCATACAACATAATAATGACAATATCAACGTACCCATCACAAAAGCCGAACTCTTGGAAACGCTTAAAACGTTAAAAAATACCTCACCAGGACCAGATGATATTCCTACAAGTTTTTTACAGCACCTACCTAATGAAGCTCTTAACTTCTTGCTAGATTTCTACAACAAAATCTGGACCCAAAACAAATTTCCTAACCTATGGAAGCAAGCTATCGTTATACCAATATTAAAAAATAATAAATCACCCACAAAGGTAGAATCTTATCGCCCAATATCACTGACATGCACATCGAGTAAACTCTTAGAAAAAATAATTAATAATAGGCTCATGTGGAAGCTGGAAACTAACAATCTTCTCATACCAGAACAAGCTGGCTTTCGCCCCCTTAGATCTACCACTGATAACCTTTTACATCTCGAAAGTGAAATTAACGAAGCATTCTGCAATAAACAAAAATGTATGGCCATATATTTCGACATCTGTAAAGCCTTCGACCTGGCATGGCATCATAAAATTTTAACTACACTGCAATCCTGGGGATTTCAAGGAAACATTTTAGCTTTTATCAAAAATTTCCTCCATAATAGAAATTTAAGAGTCCGCGCAAATGGGCACTTATCAAGCGTCAAACTCCAAAACAACGGAACACCTCAAGGATCTATTATAAGTCCAACACTCTTCCTGATAGCAATTAATGACGTCCTTAAAAACCTTAAAACACCTATACAAGCAAGACTATACGCAGATGATATGATAATATTTATCAAAGGTAAAAACATTAACTCTATGGCCAAACTTTTACAGGAGCAATTAAATAAAATCGATTGTTGGTCTAAAACTAGCGGCTTCACCTTCTCCACAGCCAAAACACAATGTATAATCTTTGCAAAGAAATTGATACAAAACACTAGACCGGTTTTAAAACTAGACGGGAAAATTCTAAAATACAACAATGAAATAACATACCTTGGACTAACGTTTGATGACACACTAAGCTGGAAAGCTCACATCAAAAAACTAACGGTTACATGCCAAAACGGATTGAACCTGCTTAAATGCTTAGCAAACAAAAACTGGGGTGCCGACGGAGATACTCTGCTATTGTTATACAGACACCTTATTCGATCAAAAATAGATTATGGTTGCATAGCCTACGCCTCAGCAGCAGCGTCAACTTTAAAACCACTAGATGTCATTCACAACAACGCTCTTCGCATAATATCTGGTGCATACAGAACAACCCCGGTAGAAAGCCTTCAATGGGAACTCAGCGAACCATCATTACACCAAAGAAGACAAATTATGAGCTTAACCTATGCATCAAAACTATCATCAATTCAACCCAGTAATCCTTCCTTTATAAACCCATCATCCATAACCAATAATCCAAAAACACACATTCCATTTCGAATACGAATCAAAGATATCCTAACATCTATACAAATCACAAAGTTTCCCGAAGTACATCAAATAAAAACCACAGCACCAGCTCCTTGGCTTGTACCCTTACCATGCTTAAACACCCAACTACTTTCATACAATAAGCACGAAACAAATCCACAAATTATTATCAATACCTACCATGAGATAATTTCCTCCTACCATGACTACACACAAATCTTCACTGACGCATCCAAGTTAAATTCTGGAGTGGGATCCGCATTCGTTACATTGGATACACAACAAAAATTCAAACTGCCAGCCGAATCTACAGTTCTTACTGGAGAACTTTACGCCATATACACAGCACTCGAACATATAAGATCATCACAAGTGAAAAAATTCATAATAATTACAGATTCAATCAACTCGCTATATAAAATTTCAAATATTTATAGTCACCATCCAATTTCCAAGTTAATTAAAACAGAACTACTGAAGATGACAAATAAAACAATTGTCCTTTTATGGGTGCCCTCGCATATAGGGATACGAGGTAATGAACTAGCTGACAAATCTGCTCGAGATGCTGCAATAGATCCCAACATTACACCAACCATAAAACCGCTAGCAGTAGATTTGAAATCACATTTCCGACAAAAACTACTAGATGAATGGAAAAGAAATTGGCAAGGAAATGAGTCAAAATTAAAAGAAATCAAACCATCGCTAGGACCATGGAACATATCTGCCCCTAATCGATTCTCGCAGGTAATCATGACTAGACTTCGACTAGGTCATAGCAGACTAACCCACGAACATCTAATCACCAAAGAACCCGCACCCACATGTGATATTTGTGAAGTGCCTTTATCAGTGAAGCACATTTTGATAGAATGTCCTACTTACAGCATTGAAAGACTCACACACGGCCTCCCTCCAAATTTATATGAACTATTCAAGACCTGTGATAGTGCAACCATACTAAACTTTTTACGCGACTCAAGATTATTATACTGTTTATAATTTTAATTTCACCATGTATGTACATATAAATTCCGCCGCTAATAACCAGTCTGGTTGATGCGGTTTATTTTTTAAATAAAAAAAAAAAAAAAAAAATATTGTAACATTATTTAGAATAATAAAAAACAAATTAAATATCAAGAATCAAGAAAAAGTTCTTTTAAATAATTAAAATTTATTTTTCTAGTATAATTAAATATTGTAACATTAATTAGAAAAATAAAAAACAAATTAAATATCAAGAATCAAGAAAAAGTTCTTTTTAATAATTAAAATTTATTTTTCTAGTATAATTAAATATTGTAACATTAATTAGAATAATAAAAAACAAATTAAATATCAAAAATCAAGAAAAAGTTCTTTTAAATAATTAAAATTTATTTTCCTAGTATAATTAAATATTGTAACATTAATTAGAATAATAAAAAACAAATTAAATATCAAAAATCAAGAAAAAGTTCTTTTAAATAATTAAAATTTATTTTTCTAGTATAATTAAATATTGTAACATTAATTAGAATAATAAAAAACAAATTAAATATCAAGAATCAAGAAAAAGTTCTTTTTAATAATTAAAATTTATTTTCCTAGTATAATTAAATATTGTAACATTAATTAGAATAATAAAAAACAAATTAAATATCAAAAATCAAGAAAAAGTTCTTTTAAATAATTAAAATTTATTTTTCTAGTATAATTAAATATTGTAACATTATTTAGAATAATAAAAAACAAATTAAATATCTAGAATCAAGAAAAAGTTCTTTTCAATAATTAAAATTTATTTTTCTAGTATAATTAAATATTGTAACATTATTTAGAATAATAAAAAACAAATTAAATATCAAAAATCAAGAAAAAGTTCTTTTAAATAATTAAAATTTATTTTTCTAGTATAATTAAATATTGTAACATTATTTAGAATAATAAAAAACAAATTAAATATCTAGAATCAAGAAAAAGTTCTTTTCAATAATTAAAATTTATTTTTCTAGTATAATTAAATATTGTAACATTAATTAGAATAATAAAAAACAAATTAAATATCAAGAATCAAGAAAAAGTTCTTTTTAATAATTAAAATTTATTTTTCTAGTGTAATTAAATATTGTAACATTAATTAGAATAATAAAAAACAAATTAAATATCAAAAATCAAGAAAAAGTTCTTTTAAATAATTAAAATTTATTTTTCTAGTATAATTAAATATTGTAACATTAATTAGAATAATAAAAAACAAATTAAATATCAAGAATCAAGAAAAAGTTCTTTTTAATAATTAAAATTTATTTTTCTAGTGTAATTAAATATTGTAACATTAATTAGAATAATAAAAAACAAATTAAATATCAAAAATCAAGAAAAAGTTCTTTTAAATAATTAAAATTTATTTTCCTAGTATAATTAAATATTGTAACATTAATTAGAATAATAAAAAACAAATTAAATATCAAAAATCAAGAAAAAGTTCTTTTAAATAATTAAAATTTATTTTTCTAGTATAATTAAATATTGTAACATTAATTAGAAAAATAAAAAACAAATTAAATATCAAGAATCAAGAAAAAGTTCTTTTTAATAATTAAAATTTATTTTTCTAGTGTAATTAAATATTGTAACATTAATTAGAATAATAAAAAACAAATTAAATATCAAAAATCAAGAAAAAGTTCTTTTAAATAATTAAAATTTATTTTCCTAGTATAATTAAATATTGTAACATTAATTAGAAAAATAAAAAACAAATTAAATATCAAGAATCAAGAAAAAGTTCTTTTTAATAATTAAAATTTATTTTTCTAGTGTAATTAAATATTGTAACATTAATTAGAATAATAAAAAACAAATTAAATATCAAGAATCAAGAAAAAGTTCTTTTTAATAATTAAAATTTATTTTCCTAGTATAATTAAATATTGTAACAATTATTAGAAAAATAAAAAACAAATTAAATATCAAGAATCAAGAAAAAGTGCTTTTTAATAATTAAAATGTATTTTTCTAGTATAATTAAACATTGTAACAATTATTAGAAAAATAAAAAACAAATTAAATATCAAGAAACAAGAAAAAGTTCTTTTTAATAATTAAAATTTATTTTTCTAGTATAATTAAATATTGTAACATTATTTAGAATAATAAAAAACAAATTAAATATCAAGAAACAAGAAAAAGTTCTTTTTAATAATTAAAATTTATTTTTCTAGTATAATTAAATATTGTAACATTAATTAGAATAATAAAAAACAAATTAAATATCAAAAATCAAGAAAAAGTTCTTTTAAATAATTAAAATTTATTTTCCTAGTATAATTAAATATTGTAACATTAATTAGAAAAATAAAAAACAAATTAAATATCAAGAAACAAGAAAAAGTTCTTTTAAATAATTAAAATTTATTTTTCTAGTATAATTAAATATTGTAACAATTATTAGAAAAATAAAAAACAAATTAAATATCAAAAATCAAGAAAAAGTGCTTTTTAATAATTAAAATGTATTTTTCTATTATAATTAAATATTGTAACAATTATTAGAAAAATAAAAAACAAATTAAATATCAAGAATCAAGAAAAAGTGCTTTTTAATAATTAAAATGTATTTTTCTAGTATAATTAAACATTGTAACAATTATTAGAAAAATAAAAAACAAATTAAATATCAAGAAACAAGAAAAAGTTCTTTTTAATAATTAAAATTTATTTTTCTAGTATAATTAAATATTGTAACATTATTTAGAATAATAAAAAACAAATTAAATATCAAGAAACAAGAAAAAGTTCTTTTTAATAATTAAAATTTATTTTTCTAGTATAATTAAATATTGTAACATTAATTAGAATAATAAAAAACAAATTAAATATCAAAAATCAAGAAAAAGTTCTTTTAAATAATTAAAATTTATTTTCCTAGTATAATTAAATATTGTAACATTAATTAGAATAATAAAAAACAAATTAAATATCAAAAATCAAGAAAAAGTTCTTTTAAATAATTAAAATTTATTTTTCTAGTATAATTAAATATTGTAACATTAATTAGAATAATAAAAAACAAATTAAATATCAAGAATCAAGAAAAAGTTCTTTTTAATAATTAAAATTTATTTTCCTAGTATAATTAAATATTGTAACATTAATTAGAATAATAAAAAACAAATTAAATATCAAAAATCAAGAAAAAGTTCTTTTAAATAATTAAAATTTATTTTTCTAGTATAATTAAATATTGTAACATTAATTAGAAAAATAAAAAACAAATTAAATATCAAGAATCAAGAAAAAGTTCTTTTTAATAATTAAAATTTATTTTTCTAGTGTAATTAAATATTGTAACATTAATTAGAATAATAAAAAACAAATTAAATATCAAAAATCAAGAAAAAGTTCTTTTAAATAATTAAAATTTATTTTCCTAGTATAATTAAATATTGTAACATTAACTAGAAAAATAAAAAACAAATTAAATATCAAGAATCAAGAAAAAGTTCTTTTTAATAATTAAAATTTATTTTCCTAGTATAATTAAATATTGTAACATTAATTAGAATAATAAAAAACAAATTAAATATCAAAAATCAAGAAAAAGTTCTTTTTAATAATTAAAATGTATTTTTCTAGTATAATTAAACATTGTAACAATTATTAGAAAAATAAAAAACAAATTAAATATCAAGAAACAAGAAAAAGTTCTTTTTAATAATTAAAATTTATTTTCCTAGTATAATTAAATATTGTAACATTAATTAGAATAATAAAAAACAAATTAAATATCAAAAATCAAGAAAAAGTGCTTTTTAATAATTAAAATGTATTTTTCTATTATAATTAAATATTGTAACAATTATTAGAAAAATAAAAAACAAATTAAATATCAAGAAACAAGAAAAAGTTCTTTTTAATAATTAAAATTTATTTTCCTAGTATAATTAAATATTGTAACATTAATTAGAATAATAAAAAACAAATTAAATATCAAAAATCAAGAAAAAGTGCTTTTTAATAATTAAAATGTATTTTTCTATTATAATTAAATATTGTAACAATTATTAGAAAAATAAAAAACAAATTAAATATCAAGAAACAAGAAAAAGTTCTTTTTAATAATTAAAATTTATTTTTCTACTATAATTAAATATTGTAACATTATTTAGAATAATAAAAAACAAATTAAATATCAAGAATCAAGAAAAAGTGCTTTTTAATAATTAAAATGTATTTTTCTAGTATAATTAAACATTGTAACAATTATTAGAAAAATAAAAAACAAATTAAATATCAAGAAACAAGAAAAAGTTCTTTTTAATAATTAAAATTTATTTTTCTACTATAATTAAATATTGTAACATTAATTAGAATAATAAAAAACAAATTAAATATCAAAAATCAAGAAAAAGTGCTTTTTAATAATTAAAATGTATTTTTCTAGTATAATTAAACATTGTAACAATTATTAGAAAAATAAAAAACAAATTAAATATCAAGAAACAAGAAAAAGTTCTTTTTAATAATTAAAATTTATTTTTCTACTATAATTAAATATTGTAACATTATTTAGAATAATAAAAAACAAATTAAATATCAAGAATCAAGAAAAAGTGCTTTTTAATAATTAAAATGTATTTTTCTATTATAATTAAATATTGTAACAATTATTAGAAAAATAAAAAACAAATTAAATATCAAGAATCAAGAAAAAGTGCTTTTTAATAATTAAAATGTATTTTTCTAGTATAATTAAACATTGTAACAATTATTAGAAAAATAAAAAACAAATTAAATATCAAGAAACAAGAAAAAGTTCTTTTTAATAATTAAAATTTATTTTTCTAGTATAATTAAATATTGTAACATTAATTAGAATAATAAAAAACAAATTAAATATCAAAAATCAAGAAAAAGTGCTTTTTAATAATTAAAATGTATTTTTCTAGTATAATTAAACATTGTAACAATTATTAGAAAAATAAAAAACAAATTAAATATCAAGAAACAAGAAAAAGTTCTTTTTAATAATTAAAATTTATTTTTCTAGTATAATTAAATATTGTAACATTAATTAGAATAATAAAAAACAAATTAAATATCAAGAATCAAGAAAAAGTGCTTTTTAATAATTAAAATTTATTTTTCTAGTATAATTAAATATTGTAACATTAATTAGAATAATAAAAAACAAATTAAATATCAAGAATCAAGAAAAAGTGCTTTTTAATAATTAAAATTTATTTTTCTAGTATAATTAAATATTGTAACATTAATTAGAATAATAAAAAACAAATTAAATATCAAGAATCAAGAAAAAGTTCTTTTAAATAATTAAAATTTATTTTTCTAGTATAATTAAATATTGTAACATTAATTAGAATAATAAAAAACAAATTAAATATCAAGAATCAAGAAAAAGTGCTTTTTAATAATTAAAATGTATTTTTCTATTATAATTAAATATTGTAACAATTATTAGAAAAATAAAAAACAAATTAAATATCAAGAATCAAGAAAAAGTGCTTTTTAATAATTAAAATCTATTTTTCTAGTATAATTAAACATTGTAACAATTATTAGAAAAATAAAAAACAAATTAAATATCAAGAATCAAGAAAAAGTTCTTTTAAATAATTAAAATTTATTTTTCTAGTATAATTAAATATTGTAACATTAATTAGAATAATAAAAAACAAATTAAATATCAAGAATCAAGAAAAAGTGCTTTTTAATAATTAAAATTTATTTTTCTAGTATAATTAAACATTGTAACAATTATTAGAAAAATAAAAAACAAATTAAATATCAAGAATCAAGAAAAAGTTCTTTTAAATAATTAAAATTTATTTTTCTAGTATAATTAAATATTGTAACATTAATTAGAATAATAAAAAACAAATTAAATATCAAGAATCAAGAAAAAGTTCTTTTAAATAATTAAAATTTATTTTTCTAGTATAATTAAATATTGTAACATTAATTAGAATAATAAAAAACAAATTAAATATCAAGAATCAAGAAAAAGTGCTTTTTAATAATTAAAATGTATTTTTCTATTATAATTAAATATTGTAACAATTATTAGAAAAATAAAAAACAAATTAAATATCAAGAATCAAGAAAAAGTGCTTTTTAATAATTAAAATCTATTTTTCTAGTATAATTAAACATTGTAACAATTATTAGAAAAATAAAAAACAAATTAAATATCAAGAATCAAGAAAAAGTTCTTTTAAATAATTAAAATTTATTTTTCTAGTATAATTAAATATTGTAACATTAATTAGAATAATAAAAAACAAATTAAATATCAAGAATCAAGAAAAAGTGCTTTTTAATAATTAAAATGTATTTTTCTATTATAATTAAATATTGTAACAATTATTAGAAAAATAAAAAACAAATTAAATATCAAGAATCAAGAAAAAGTGCTTTTTAATAATTAAAATGTATTTTTCTAGTATAATTAAATATTGTAACATTAATTAGAATAATAAAAAACAAATTAAATATCAAGAATCAAGAAAAAGTGCTTTTTAATAATTAAAATGTATTTTTCTATTATAATTAAATATTGTAACAATTATTAGAAAAATAAAAAACAAATTAAATATCAAGAATCAAGAAAAAGTGCTTTTTAATAATTAAAATGTATTTTTCTAGTATAATTAAATATTGTAACATTAATTAGAATAATAAAAAACAAATTAAATATCAAGAATCAAGAAAAAGTGCTTTTTAATAATTAAAATCTATTTTTCTAGTATAATTAAACATTGTAACAATTATTAGAAAAATAAAAAACAAATTAAATATCAAGAATCAAGAAAAAGTTCTTTTAAATAATTAAAATTTATTTTTCTAGTATAATTAAATATTGTAACATTAATTAGAATAATAAAAAACAAATTAAATATCAAGAATCAAGAAAAAGTGCTTTTTAATAATTAAAATGTATTTTTCTATTATAATTAAATATTGTAACAATTATTAGAAAAATAAAAAACAAATTAAATATCAAGAATCAAGAAAAAGTGCTTTTTAATAATTAAAATCTATTTTTCTAGTATAATTAAACATTGTAACAATTATTAGAAAAATAAAAAACAAATTAAATATCAAGAATCAAGAAAAAGTGCTTTTTAATAATTAAAATCTATTTTTCTAGTATAATTAAACATTGTAACAATTATTAGAAAAATAAAAAACAAATTAAATATCAAGAATCAAGAAAAAGTTCTTTTAAATAATTAAAATTTATTTTTCTAGTATAATTAAACATTGTAACAATTATTAGAAAAATAAAAAACAAATTAAATATCAAGAAACAAGAAAAAGTTCTTTTTAATAATTAAAATCTATTTTTCTAGTATAATTAAACATTGTAACAATTATTAGAAAAATAAAAAACAAATTAAATATCAAGAATCAAGAAAAAGTGCTTTTTAATAATTAAAATCTATTTTTCTAGTATAATTAAACATTGTAACAATTATTAGAAAAATAAAAAACAAATTAAATATCAAGAATCAAGAAAAAGTTCTTTTAAATAATTAAAATTTATTTTTCTAGTATAATTAAACATTGTAACAATTATTAGAAAAATAAAAAACAAATTAAATATCAAGAAACAAGAAAAAGTGCTTTTTAATAATTAAAATGTATTTTTCTAGTATAATTAAATATTGTAACATTAATTAGAATAATAAAAAACAAATTAAATATCAAGAAACAAGAAAAAGTTCTTTTTAATAATTAAAATTTATTTTTCTAGTGTAATTAAATATTGTAACATTAATTAGAATAATAAAAAACAAATTAAATATCAAGAATCAAGAAAAAGTGCTTTTTAATAATTAAAATGTATTTTTCTATTATAATTAAATATTGTAACAATTATTAGAAAAATAAAAAACAAATTAAATATCAAGAATCAAGAAAAAGTGCTTTTTAATAATTAAAATCTATTTTTCTAGTATAATTAAACATTGTAACAATTATTAGAAAAATAAAAAACAAATTAAATATCAAGAATCAAGAAAAAGTGCTTTTTAATAATTAAAATCTATTTTTCTAGTATAATTAAACATTGTAACAATTATTAGAAAAATAAAAAACAAATTAAATATCAAGAATCAAGAAAAAGTTCTTTTAAATAATTAAAATTTATTTTTCTAGTATAATTAAACATTGTAACAATTATTAGAAAAATAAAAAACAAATTAAATATCAAGAATCAAGAAAAAGTTCTTTTAAATAATTAAAATTTATTTTTCTAGTATAATTAAATATTGTAACATTAATTAGAATAATAAAAAACAAATTAAATATCAAGAATCAAGAAAAAGTTCTTTTAAATAATTAAAATTTATTTTTCTAGTATAATTAAATATTGTAACATTAATTAGAATAATAAAAAACAAATTAAATATCAAGAATCAAGAAAAAGTGCTTTTTAATAATTAAAATGTATTTTTCTATTATAATTAAATATTGTAACAATTATTAGAAAAATAAAAAACAAATTAAATATCAAGAATCAAGAAAAAGTGCTTTTTAATAATTAAAATCTATTTTTCTAGTATAATTAAACATTGTAACAATTATTAGAAAAATAAAAAACAAATTAAATATCAAGAATCAAGAAAAAGTTCTTTTAAATAATTAAAATTTATTTTTCTAGTATAATTAAACATTGTAACAATTATTAGAAAAATAAAAAACAAATTAAATATCAAGAATCAAGAAAAAGTTCTTTTAAATAATTAAAATTTATTTTTCTAGTATAATTAAATATTGTAACATTAATTAGAATAATAAAAAACAAATTAAATATCAAGAATCAAGAAAAAGTTCTTTTAAATAATTAAAATTTATTTTTCTAGTATAATTAAATATTGTAACATTAATTAGAATAATAAAAAACAAATTAAATATCAAGAATCAAGAAAAAGTGCTTTTTAATAATTAAAATGTATTTTTCTATTATAATTAAATATTGTAACAATTATTAGAAAAATAAAAAACAAATTAAATATCAAGAATCAAGAAAAAGTGCTTTTTAATAATTAAAATGTATTTTTCTAGTATAATTAAATATTGTAACATTAATTAGAATAATAAAAAACAAATTAAATATCAAGAATCAAGAAAAAGTGCTTTTTAATAATTAAAATGTATTTTTCTATTATAATTAAATATTGTAACAATTATTAGAAAAATAAAAAACAAATTAAATATCAAGAATCAAGAAAAAGTGCTTTTTAATAATTAAAATGTATTTTTCTAGTATAATTAAATATTGTAACATTAATTAGAATAATAAAAAACAAATTAAATATCAAGAATCAAGAAAAAGTGCTTTTTAATAATTAAAATCTATTTTTCTAGTATAATTAAACATTGTAACAATTATTAGAAAAATAAAAAACAAATTAAATATCAAGAATCAAGAAAAAGTTCTTTTAAATAATTAAAATTTATTTTTCTAGTATAATTAAATATTGTAACATTAATTAGAATAATAAAAAACAAATTAAATATCAAGAATCAAGAAAAAGTGCTTTTTAATAATTAAAATGTATTTTTCTATTATAATTAAATATTGTAACAATTATTAGAAAAATAAAAAACAAATTAAATATCAAGAATCAAGAAAAAGTGCTTTTTAATAATTAAAATCTATTTTTCTAGTATAATTAAACATTGTAACAATTATTAGAAAAATAAAAAACAAATTAAATATCAAGAATCAAGAAAAAGTGCTTTTTAATAATTAAAATCTATTTTTCTAGTATAATTAAACATTGTAACAATTATTAGAAAAATAAAAAACAAATTAAATATCAAGAATCAAGAAAAAGTTCTTTTAAATAATTAAAATTTATTTTTCTAGTATAATTAAACATTGTAACAATTATTAGAAAAATAAAAAACAAATTAAATATCAAGAAACAAGAAAAAGTTCTTTTTAATAATTAAAATCTATTTTTCTAGTATAATTAAACATTGTAACAATTATTAGAAAAATAAAAAACAAATTAAATATCAAGAATCAAGAAAAAGTGCTTTTTAATAATTAAAATCTATTTTTCTAGTATAATTAAACATTGTAACAATTATTAGAAAAATAAAAAACAAATTAAATATCAAGAATCAAGAAAAAGTTCTTTTAAATAATTAAAATTTATTTTTCTAGTATAATTAAACATTGTAACAATTATTAGAAAAATAAAAAACAAATTAAATATCAAGAAACAAGAAAAAGTGCTTTTTAATAATTAAAATGTATTTTTCTAGTATAATTAAACATTGTAACAATTATTAGAAAAATAAAAAACAAATTAAATATCAAGAAACAAGAAAAAGTTCTTTTTAATAATTAAAATTTATTTTTCTAGTGTAATTAAATATTGTAACATTAATTAGAATAATAAAAAACAAATTAAATATCAAAAATCAAGAAAAAGTTCTTTTAAATAATTAAAATTTATTTTCCTAGTATAATTAAATATTGTAACATTAATTAGAATAATAAAAAACAAATTAAATATCAAAAATCAAGAAAAAGTTCTTTTAAATAATTAAAATTTATTTTTCTAGTATAATTAAATATTGTAACATTAATTAGAAAAATAAAAAACAAATTAAATATCAAGAATCAAGAAAAAGTTCTTTTTAATAATTAAAATTTATTTTTCTAGTGTAATTAAATATTGTAACATTAATTAGAATAATAAAAAACAAATTAAATATCAAAAATCAAGAAAAAGTTCTTTTAAATAATTAAAATTTATTTTCCTAGTATAATTAAATATTGTAACATTAATTAGAAAAATAAAAAACAAATTAAATATCAAGAATCAAGAAAAAGTTCTTTTTAATAATTAAAATTTATTTTTCTAGTGTAATTAAATATTGTAACATTAATTAGAATAATAAAAAACAAATTAAATATCAAGAATCAAGAAAAAGTTCTTTTTAATAATTAAAATTTATTTTCCTAGTATAATTAAATATTGTAACAATTATTAGAAAAATAAAAAACAAATTAAATATCAAGAATCAAGAAAAAGTGCTTTTTAATAATTAAAATGTATTTTTCTAGTATAATTAAACATTGTAACAATTATTAGAAAAATAAAAAACAAATTAAATATCAAGAAACAAGAAAAAGTTCTTTTTAATAATTAAAATTTATTTTTCTAGTATAATTAAATATTGTAACATTATTTAGAATAATAAAAAACAAATTAAATATCAAGAAACAAGAAAAAGTTCTTTTTAATAATTAAAATTTATTTTTCTAGTATAATTAAATATTGTAACATTAATTAGAATAATAAAAAACAAATTAAATATCAAAAATCAAGAAAAAGTTCTTTTAAATAATTAAAATTTATTTTCCTAGTATAATTAAATATTGTAACATTAATTAGAAAAATAAAAAACAAATTAAATATCAAGAAACAAGAAAAAGTTCTTTTAAATAATTAAAATTTATTTTTCTAGTATAATTAAATATTGTAACAATTATTAGAAAAATAAAAAACAAATTAAATATCAAAAATCAAGAAAAAGTGCTTTTTAATAATTAAAATGTATTTTTCTATTATAATTAAATATTGTAACAATTATTAGAAAAATAAAAAACAAATTAAATATCAAGAATCAAGAAAAAGTGCTTTTTAATAATTAAAATGTATTTTTCTAGTATAATTAAACATTGTAACAATTATTAGAAAAATAAAAAACAAATTAAATATCAAGAAACAAGAAAAAGTTCTTTTTAATAATTAAAATTTATTTTTCTAGTATAATTAAATATTGTAACATTATTTAGAATAATAAAAAACAAATTAAATATCAAGAAACAAGAAAAAGTTCTTTTTAATAATTAAAATTTATTTTTCTAGTATAATTAAATATTGTAACATTAATTAGAATAATAAAAAACAAATTAAATATCAAAAATCAAGAAAAAGTTCTTTTAAATAATTAAAATTTATTTTCCTAGTATAATTAAATATTGTAACATTAATTAGAAAAATAAAAAACAAATTAAATATCAAGAAACAAGAAAAAGTTCTTTTAAATAATTAAAATTTATTTTTCTAGTATAATTAAATATTGTAACATTAATTAGAATAATAAAAAACAAATTAAATATCAAAAATCAAGAAAAAGTTCTTTTAAATAATTAAAATTTATTTTCCTAGTATAATTAAATATTGTAACATTAATTAGAATAATAAAAAACAAATTAAATATCAAAAATCAAGAAAAAGTTCTTTTAAATAATTAAAATTTATTTTTCTAGTATAATTAAATATTGTAACATTAATTAGAATAATAAAAAACAAATTAAATATCAAGAATCAAGAAAAAGTTCTTTTTAATAATTAAAATTTATTTTCCTAGTATAATTAAATATTGTAACATTAATTAGAATAATAAAAAACAAATTAAATATCAAAAATCAAGAAAAAGTTCTTTTAAATAATTAAAATTTATTTTTCTAGTATAATTAAATATTGTAACATTAATTAGAAAAATAAAAAACAAATTAAATATCAAGAATCAAGAAAAAGTTCTTTTTAATAATTAAAATTTATTTTTCTAGTGTAATTAAATATTGTAACATTAATTAGAATAATAAAAAACAAATTAAATATCAAAAATCAAGAAAAAGTTCTTTTAAATAATTAAAATTTATTTTCCTAGTATAATTAAATATTGTAACATTAATTAGAAAAATAAAAAACAAATTAAATATCAAGAATCAAGAAAAAGTTCTTTTTAATAATTAAAATTTATTTTTCTAGTGTAATTAAATATTGTAACATTAATTAGAATAATAAAAAACAAATTAAATATCAAAAATCAAGAAAAAGTTCTTTTAAATAATTAAAATTTATTTTCCTAGTATAATTAAATATTGTAACATTAACTAGAAAAATAAAAAACAAATTAAATATCAAGAATCAAGAAAAAGTTCTTTTTAATAATTAAAATTTATTTTCCTAGTATAATTAAATATTGTAACATTAATTAGAATAATAAAAAACAAATTAAATATCAAAAATCAAGAAAAAGTGCTTTTTAATAATTAAAATGTATTTTTCTAGTATAATTAAACATTGTAACAATTATTAGAAAAATAAAAAACAAATTAAATATCAAGAAACAAGAAAAAGTTCTTTTTAATAATTAAAATTTATTTTCCTAGTATAATTAAATATTGTAACATTAATTAGAATAATAAAAAACAAATTAAATATCAAAAATCAAGAAAAAGTGCTTTTTAATAATTAAAATGTATTTTTCTATTATAATTAAATATTGTAACAATTATTAGAAAAATAAAAAACAAATTAAATATCAAGAAACAAGAAAAAGTTCTTTTTAATAATTAAAATTTATTTTCCTAGTATAATTAAATATTGTAACATTAATTAGAATAATAAAAAACAAATTAAATATCAAAAATCAAGAAAAAGTGCTTTTTAATAATTAAAATGTATTTTTCTATTATAATTAAATATTGTAACAATTATTAGAAAAATAAAAAACAAATTAAATATCAAGAAACAAGAAAAAGTTCTTTTTAATAATTAAAATTTATTTTTCTACTATAATTAAATATTGTAACATTATTTAGAATAATAAAAAACAAATTAAATATCAAGAATCAAGAAAAAGTGCTTTTTAATAATTAAAATGTATTTTTCTAGTATAATTAAACATTGTAACAATTATTAGAAAAATAAAAAACAAATTAAATATCAAGAAACAAGAAAAAGTTCTTTTTAATAATTAAAATTTATTTTTCTACTATAATTAAATATTGTAACATTAATTAGAATAATAAAAAACAAATTAAATATCAAAAATCAAGAAAAAGTGCTTTTTAATAATTAAAATGTATTTTTCTAGTATAATTAAACATTGTAACAATTATTAGAAAAATAAAAAACAAATTAAATATCAAGAAACAAGAAAAAGTTCTTTTTAATAATTAAAATTTATTTTTCTACTATAATTAAATATTGTAACATTATTTAGAATAATAAAAAACAAATTAAATATCAAGAATCAAGAAAAAGTGCTTTTTAATAATTAAAATGTATTTTTCTATTATAATTAAATATTGTAACAATTATTAGAAAAATAAAAAACAAATTAAATATCAAGAATCAAGAAAAAGTGCTTTTTAATAATTAAAATGTATTTTTCTAGTATAATTAAACATTGTAACAATTATTAGAAAAATAAAAAACAAATTAAATATCAAGAAACAAGAAAAAGTTCTTTTTAATAATTAAAATTTATTTTTCTAGTATAATTAAATATTGTAACATTAATTAGAATAATAAAAAACAAATTAAATATCAAAAATCAAGAAAAAGTGCTTTTTAATAATTAAAATGTATTTTTCTAGTATAATTAAACATTGTAACAATTATTAGAAAAATAAAAAACAAATTAAATATCAAGAAACAAGAAAAAGTTCTTTTTAATAATTAAAATTTATTTTTCTAGTATAATTAAATATTGTAACATTAATTAGAATAATAAAAAACAAATTAAATATCAAGAATCAAGAAAAAGTGCTTTTTAATAATTAAAATTTATTTTTCTAGTATAATTAAATATTGTAACATTAATTAGAATAATAAAAAACAAATTAAATATCAAGAATCAAGAAAAAGTGCTTTTTAATAATTAAAATTTATTTTTCTAGTATAATTAAATATTGTAACATTAATTAGAATAATAAAAAACAAATTAAATATCAAGAATCAAGAAAAAGTGCTTTTTAATAATTAAAATCTATTTTTCTAGTATAATTAAACATTGTAACAATTATTAGAAAAATAAAAAACAAATTAAATATCAAGAATCAAGAAAAAGTTCTTTTAAATAATTAAAATTTATTTTTCTAGTATAATTAAATATTGTAACATTAATTAGAATAATAAAAAACAAATTAAATATCAAGAATCAAGAAAAAGTTCTTTTAAATAATTAAAATTTATTTTTCTAGTATAATTAAATATTGTAACATTAATTAGAATAATAAAAAACAAATTAAATATCAAGAATCAAGAAAAAGTGCTTTTTAATAATTAAAATGTATTTTTCTATTATAATTAAATATTGTAACAATTATTAGAAAAATAAAAAACAAATTAAATATCAAGAATCAAGAAAAAGTGCTTTTTAATAATTAAAATCTATTTTTCTAGTATAATTAAACATTGTAACAATTATTAGAAAAATAAAAAACAAATTAAATATCAAGAATCAAGAAAAAGTTCTTTTAAATAATTAAAATTTATTTTTCTAGTATAATTAAATATTGTAACATTAATTAGAATAATAAAAAACAAATTAAATATCAAGAATCAAGAAAAAGTGCTTTTTAATAATTAAAATGTATTTTTCTATTATAATTAAATATTGTAACAATTATTAGAAAAATAAAAAACAAATTAAATATCAAGAATCAAGAAAAAGTGCTTTTTAATAATTAAAATGTATTTTTCTAGTATAATTAAATATTGTAACATTAATTAGAATAATAAAAAACAAATTAAATATCAAGAATCAAGAAAAAGTGCTTTTTAATAATTAAAATGTATTTTTCTATTATAATTAAATATTGTAACAATTATTAGAAAAATAAAAAACAAATTAAATATCAAGAATCAAGAAAAAGTGCTTTTTAATAATTAAAATGTATTTTTCTAGTATAATTAAATATTGTAACATTAATTAGAATAATAAAAAACAAATTAAATATCAAGAATCAAGAAAAAGTGCTTTTTAATAATTAAAATCTATTTTTCTAGTATAATTAAACATTGTAACAATTATTAGAAAAATAAAAAACAAATTAAATATCAAGAATCAAGAAAAAGTTCTTTTAAATAATTAAAATTTATTTTTCTAGTATAATTAAATATTGTAACATTAATTAGAATAATAAAAAACAAATTAAATATCAAGAATCAAGAAAAAGTGCTTTTTAATAATTAAAATGTATTTTTCTATTATAATTAAATATTGTAACAATTATTAGAAAAATAAAAAACAAATTAAATATCAAGAATCAAGAAAAAGTGCTTTTTAATAATTAAAATCTATTTTTCTAGTATAATTAAACATTGTAACAATTATTAGAAAAATAAAAAACAAATTAAATATCAAGAATCAAGAAAAAGTGCTTTTTAATAATTAAAATCTATTTTTCTAGTATAATTAAACATTGTAACAATTATTAGAAAAATAAAAAACAAATTAAATATCAAGAATCAAGAAAAAGTTCTTTTAAATAATTAAAATTTATTTTTCTAGTATAATTAAACATTGTAACAATTATTAGAAAAATAAAAAACAAATTAAATATCAAGAAACAAGAAAAAGTTCTTTTTAATAATTAAAATCTATTTTTCTAGTATAATTAAACATTGTAACAATTATTAGAAAAATAAAAAACAAATTAAATATCAAGAATCAAGAAAAAGTGCTTTTTAATAATTAAAATCTATTTTTCTAGTATAATTAAACATTGTAACAATTATTAGAAAAATAAAAAACAAATTAAATATCAAGAATCAAGAAAAAGTTCTTTTAAATAATTAAAATTTATTTTTCTAGTATAATTAAACATTGTAACAATTATTAGAAAAATAAAAAACAAATTAAATATCAAGAAACAAGAAAAAGTTCTTTTTAATAATTAAAATCTATTTTTCTAGTATAATTAAACATTGTAACAATTATTAGAAAAATAAAAAACAAATTAAATATCAAGAATCAAGAAAAAGTGCTTTTTAATAATTAAAATCTATTTTTCTAGTATAATTAAACATTGTAACAATTATTAGAAAAATAAAAAACAAATTAAATATCAAGAATCAAGAAAAAGTTCTTTTAAATAATTAAAATTTATTTTTCTAGTATAATTAAACATTGTAACAATTATTAGAAAAATAAAAAACAAATTAAATATCAAGAAACAAGAAAAAGTGCTTTTTAATAATTAAAATGTATTTTTCTAGTATAATTAAACATTGTAACAATTATTAGAAAAATAAAAAACAAATTAAATATCAAGAAACAAGAAAAAGTTCTTTTTAATAATTAAAATCTATTTTTCTAGTATAATTAAACATTGTAACAATTATTAGAAAAATAAAAAACAAATTAAATATCAAGAATCAAGAAAAAGTGCTTTTTAATAATTAAAATCTATTTTTCTAGTATAATTAAACATTGTAACAATTATTAGAAAAATAAAAAACAAATTAAATATCAAGAATCAAGAAAAAGTTCTTTTAAATAATTAAAATTTATTTTTCTAGTATAATTAAACATTGTAACAATTATTAGAAAAATAAAAAACAAATTAAATATCAAGAAACAAGAAAAAGTTCTTTTTAATAATTAAAATCTATTTTTCTAGTATAATTAAATATTGTAACATTAATTAGAATAATAAAAAACAAATTAAATATCAAGAATCAAGAAAAAGTGCTTTTTAATAATTAAAATTTATTTTTCTAGTATAATTAAATATTGTAACAATTATTAGAAAAATAAAAAACAAATTAAATATCAAGAATCAAGAAAAAGTGCTTTTTAATAATTAAAATCTATTTTTCTAGTATAATTAAACATTGTAACAATTATTAGAAAAATAAAAAACAAATTAAATATCAAGAATCAAGAAAAAGTTCTTTTAAATAATTAAAATTTATTTTTCTAGTATAATTAAATATTGTAACATTAATTAGAATAATAAAAAACAAATTAAATATCAAGAATCAAGAAAAAGTGCTTTTTAATAATTAAAATGTATTTTTCTATTATAATTAAATATTGTAACAATTATTAGAAAAATAAAAAACAAATTAAATATCAAGAATCAAGAAAAAGTGCTTTTTAATAATTAAAATGTATTTTTCTAGTATAATTAAATATTGTAACATTAATTAGAATAATAAAAAACAAATTAAATATCAAGAATCAAGAAAAAGTGCTTTTTAATAATTAAAATTTATTTTTCTAGTATAATTAAATATTGTAACATTAATTAGAATAATAAAAAACAAATTAAATATCAAGAATCAAGAAAAAGTGCTTTTTAATAATTAAAATCTATTTTTCTAGTATAATTAAACATTGTAACAATTATTAGAAAAATAAAAAACAAATTAAATATCAAGAATCAAGAAAAAGTTCTTTTAAATAATTAAAATTTATTTTTCTAGTATAATTAAATATTGTAACATTAATTAGAATAATAAAAAACAAATTAAATATCAAGAATCAAGAAAAAGTGCTTTTTAATAATTAAAATGTATTTTTCTATTATAATTAAATATTGTAACAATTATTAGAAAAATAAAAAACAAATTAAATATCAAGAATCAAGAAAAAGTTCTTTTAAATAATTAAAATTTATTTTTCTAGTATAATTAAATATTGTAACATTAATTAGAATAATAAAAAACAAATTAAATATCAAGAATCAAGAAAAAGTGCTTTTTAATAATTAAAATGTATTTTTCTATTATAATTAAATATTGTAACAATTATTAGAAAAATAAAAAACAAATTAAATATCAAGAATCAAGAAAAAGTGCTTTTTAATAATTAAAATGTATTTTTCTAGTATAATTAAATATTGTAACATTAATTAGAATAATAAAAAACAAATTAAATATCAAGAATCAAGAAAAAGTGCTTTTTAATAATTAAAATTTATTTTTCTAGTATAATTAAATATTGTAACATTAATTAGAATAATAAAAAACAAATTAAATATCAAGAATCAAGAAAAAGTGCTTTTTAATAATTAAAATCTATTTTTCTAGTATAATTAAACATTGTAACAATTATTAGAAAAATAAAAAACAAATTAAATATCAAGAATCAAGAAAAAGTTCTTTTAAATAATTAAAATTTATTTTTCTAGTATAATTAAATATTGTAACATTAATTAGAATAATAAAAAACAAATTAAATATCAAGAATCAAGAAAAAGTTCTTTTAAATAATTAAAATTTATTTTTCTAGTATAATTAAATATTGTAACATTAATTAGAATAATAAAAAACAAATTAAATATCAAGAATCAAGAAAAAGTGCTTTTTAATAATTAAAATGTATTTTTCTATTATAATTAAATATTGTAACAATTATTAGAAAAATAAAAAACAAATTAAATATCAAGAATCAAGAAAAAGTGCTTTTTAATAATTAAAATCTATTTTTCTAGTATAATTAAACATTGTAACAATTATTAGAAAAATAAAAAACAAATTAAATATCAAGAATCAAGAAAAAGTTCTTTTAAATAATTAAAATTTATTTTTCTAGTATAATTAAATATTGTAACATTAATTAGAATAATAAAAAACAAATTAAATATCAAGAATCAAGAAAAAGTGCTTTTTAATAATTAAAATGTATTTTTCTATTATAATTAAATATTGTAACAATTATTAGAAAAATAAAAAACAAATTAAATATCAAGAATCAAGAAAAAGTGCTTTTTAATAATTAAAATGTATTTTTCTAGTATAATTAAATATTGTAACATTAATTAGAATAATAAAAAACAAATTAAATATCAAGAATCAAGAAAAAGTGCTTTTTAATAATTAAAATTTATTTTTCTAGTATAATTAAATATTGTAACATTAATTAGAATAATAAAAAACAAATTAAATATCAAGAATCAAGAAAAAGTGCTTTTTAATAATTAAAATGTATTTTTCTAGTATAATTAAATATTGTAACATTAATTAGAATAATAAAAAACAAATTAAATATCAAGAATCAAGAAAAAGTTCTTTTAAATAATTAAAATTTATTTTTCTAGTATAATTAAATATTGTAACATTAATTAGAATAATAAAAAACAAATTAAATATCAAGAATCAAGAAAAAGTGCTTTTTAATAATTAAAATCTATTTTTCTAGTATAATTAAACATTGTAACAATTATTAGAAAAATAAAAAACAAATTAAATATCAAGAATCAAGAAAAAGTTCTTTTAAATAATTAAAATTTATTTTTCTAGTATAATTAAATATTGTAACATTAATTAGAATAATAAAAAACAAATTAAATATCAAGAATCAAGAAAAAGTGCTTTTTAATAATTAAAATGTATTTTTCTATTATAATTAAATATTGTAACAATTATTAGAAAAATAAAAAACAAATTAAATATCAAGAATCAAGAAAAAGTGCTTTTTAATAATTAAAATCTATTTTTCTAGTATAATTAAACATTGTAACAATTATTAGAAAAATAAAAAACAAATTAAATATCAAGAATCAAGAAAAAGTTCTTTTAAATAATTAAAATTTATTTTTCTAGTATAATTAAATATTGTAACATTAATTAGAATAATAAAAAACAAATTAAATATCAAGAATCAAGAAAAAGTTCTTTTTAATAATTAAAATTTATTTTTCTATTATAATTAAATATTGTAACATTAATTAGAATAATAAAAAACAAATTAAATATCAAGAATCAAGAAAAAGTGCTTTTTAATAATTAAAATTTATTTTTCTAGTATAATTAAATATTGTAACATTAATTAGAATAATAAAAAACAAATTAAATATCAAGAATCAAGAAAAAGTTCTTTTTAATAATTAAAATTTATTTTTCTATTATAATTAAATATTGTAACATTAATTAGAAAAATAAAAAACAAATTAAATATCAAGAATCAAGAAAAAGTTCTTTTTAATAATTAAAATCTATTTTTCTAGTATAATTAAATATTGTAACATTAATTAGAAAAATAAAAAACAAATTAAATATCAAGAAACAAGAAAAAGTTCTTTTTAATAATTAAAATTTATTTTTCTATTATAATTAAATATTGTAACATTAATTAGAAAAATAAAAAACAAATTAAATATCAAGAATCAAGAAAAAGTTCTTTTTAATAATTAAAATCTATTTTTCTAGTATAATTAAATATTGTAACATTAATTAGAAAAATAAAAAACAAATTAAATATCAAGAAACAAGAAAAAGTTCTTTTTAATAATTAAAATTTATTTTTCTAGTATAATTAAATATTGTAACATTAATTAGAATAATAAAAAACAAATTAAATATCAAGAATCAAGAAAAAGTGCTTTTTAATAATTAAAATCTATTTTTCTATTATAATTAAATATTGTAACAATTATTAGAAAAATAAAAAACAAATTAAATATCAAGAAACAAGAAAAAGTTCTTTTTAATAATTAAAATTTATTTTTCTATTATAATTAAATATTGTAACATTAATTAGAAAAATAAAAAACAAATTAAATATCAAGAAACAAGAAAAAGTTCTTTTAAATAATTAAAATTTATTTTTCTAGTATAATTAAATATTGTAACATTAATTAGAATAATAAAAAACAAATTAAATATCAAGAAACAAGAAAAAGTTCTTTTAAATAATTAAAATTTATTTTTCTAGTATAATTAAATATTGTAACATTAATTAGAAAAATAAAAAACAAATTAAATATCAAGAAACAAGAAAAAGTTCTTTTAAATAATTAAAATTTATTTTTCTATTATAATTAAATATTGTAACATTAATTAGAAAAATAAAAAACAAATTAAATATCAAGAATCAAGAAAAAGTTCTTTTTAATAATTAAAATCTATTTTTCTAGTATAATTAAATATTGTAACATTAATTAGAAAAATAAAAAACAAATTAAATATCAAGAAACAAGAAAAAGTTCTTTTTAATAATTAAAATTTATTTTTCTATTATAATTAAATATTGTAACATTAATTAGAAAAATAAAAAACAAATTAAATATCAAGAATCAAGAAAAAGTTCTTTTTAATAATTAAAATCTATTTTTCTAGTATAATTAAATATTGTAACATTAATTAGAAAAATAAAAAACAAATTAAATATCAAGAAACAAGAAAAAGTTCTTTTTAATAATTAAAATTTATTTTTCTAGTATAATTAAATATTGTAACATTAATTAGAATAATAAAAAACAAATTAAATATCAAGAATCAAGAAAAAGTGCTTTTTAATAATTAAAATCTATTTTTCTATTATAATTAAATATTGTAACAATTATTAGAAAAATAAAAAACAAATTAAATATCAAGAAACAAGAAAAAGTTCTTTTAAATAATTAAAATTTATTTTTCTATTATAATTAAATATTGTAACATTAATTAGAAAAATAAAAAACAAATTAAATATCAAGAAACAAGAAAAAGTTCTTTTTAATAATTAAAATTTATTTTTCTATTATAATTAAATATTGTAACATTAATTAGAAAAATAAAAAACAAATTAAATATCAAGAAACAAGAAAAAGTTCTTTTAAATAATTAAAATTTATTTTTCTATTATAATTAAATATTGTAACATTAATTAGAAAAATAAAAAACAAATTAAATATCAAGAAACAAGAAAAAGTTCTTTTTAATAATTAAAATGTATTTTTCTATTATAATTAAATATTGTAACATTAATTAGAAAAATAAAAAACAAATTAAATATCAAGAATCAAGAAAAAGTGCTTTTTAATAATTAAAATCTATTTTTCTAGTATAATTAAACATTGTAACAATTATTAGAAAAATAAAAAACAAATTAAATATCAAGAAACAAGAAAAAGTTCTTTTAAATAATTAAAATTTATTTTTCTAGTATAATTAAATATTGTAACATTAATTAGAAAAATAAAAAACAAATTAAATATCAAGAAACAAGAAAAAGTTCTTTTAAATAATTAAAATTTATTTTTCTATTATAATTAAATATTGTAACATTAATTAGAAAAATAAAAAACAAATTAAATATCAAGAAACAAGAAAAAGTTCTTTTTAATAATTAAAATGTATTTTTCTATTATAATTAAATATTGTAACATTAATTAGAAAAATAAAAAACAAATTAAATATCAAGAAACAAGAAAAAGTTCTTTTAAATAATTAAAATTTATTTTTCTAGTATAATTAAACATTGTAACAATTATTAGAAAAATAAAAAACAAATTAAATATCAAGAAACAAGAAAAAGTTCTTTTTAATAATTAAAATTTATTTTTCTATTATAATTAAATATTGTAACATTAATTAGAAAAATAAAAAACAAATTAAATATCAAGAAACAAGAAAAAGTTCTTTTTAATAATTAAAATTTATTTTTCTATTATAATTAAATATTGTAACATTAATTAGAAAAATAAAAAACAAATTAAATATCAAGAAACAAGAAAAAGTTCTTTTTAATAATTAAAATTTATTTTTCTATTATAATTAAATATTGTAACATTAATTAGAAAAATAAAAAACAAATTAAATATCAAGAAACAAGAAAAAGTTCTTTTAAATAATTAAAATTTATTTTTCTAGTATAATTAAATATTGTAACATTAATTAGAAAAATAAAAAACAAATTAAATATCAAGAAACAAGAAAAAGTTCTTTTAAATAATTAAAATTTATTTTTCTAGTATAATTAAATATTGTAACATTAATTAGAAAAATAAAAAACAAATTAAATATCAAGAAACAAGAAAAAGTTCTTTTTAATAATTAAAATTTATTTTTCTATTATAATTAAATATTGTAACATTAATTAGAAAAATAAAAAACAAATTAAATATCAAGAAACAAGAAAAAGTTCTTTTAAATAATTAAAATTTATTTTTCTAGTATAATTAAATATTGTAACATTAATTAGAATAATAAAAAACAAATTAAATATCAAGAATCAAGAAAAAGTGCTTTTTAATAATTAAAATCTATTTTTCTAGTATAATTAAACATTGTAACAATTATTAGAAAAATAAAAAACAAATTAAATATCAAGAAACAAGAAAAAGTTCTTTTTAATAATTAAAATTTATTTTTCTATTACAATTAAATATTGTAACATTAATTAGAAAAATAAAAAACAAATTAAATATCAAGAAACAAGAAAAAGTTCTTTTAAATAATTAAAATTTATTTTTCTAGTATAATTAAATATTGTAACATTAATTAGAATAATAAAAAACAAATTAAATATCAAGAATCAAGAAAAAGTGCTTTTTAATAATTAAAATCTATTTTTCTAGTATAATTAAACATTGTAACAATTATTAGAAAAATAAAAAACAAATTAAATATCAAGAAACAAGAAAAAGTTCTTTTTAATAATTAAAATTTATTTTTCTATTATAATTAAATATTGTAACATTAATTAGAAAAATAAAAAACAAATTAAATATCAAGAAACAAGAAAAAGTTCTTTTTAATAATTAAAATTTATTTTTCTATTATAATTAAATATTGTAACATTAATTAGAAAAATAAAAAACAAATTAAATATCAAGAAACAAGAAAAAGTTCTTTTAAATAATTAAAATTTATTTTTCTAGTATAATTAAATATTGTAACATTAATTAGAATAATAAAAAACAAATTAAATATCAAGAATCAAGAAAAAGTGCTTTTTAATAATTAAAATCTATTTTTTTATTATAATTAAATATTGTAACATTAATTAGAAAAATAAAAAACAAATTAAATATCAAAAATCAAGAAAAAGTTCTTTTAAATAATTAAAATTTATTTTTCTAGGATAATTAAATATTGTAACATTAATTAGAATAATAAAAAACAAATTAAATATCAAGAATCAAGAAAAAGTTCTTTTAAATAATTAAAATTTATTTTTCTAGTATAATTAAATATTGTAACATTAATTAGAAAAATAAAAAACAAATTAAATATCAAGAAACAAGAAAAAGTTCTTTTAAATAATTAAAATTTATTTTTCTAGTATAATTAAATATTGTAACATTAATTAGAATAATAAAAAACAAATTAAATATCAAGAATCAAGAAAAAGTGCTTTTTAATAATTAAAATCTATTTTTTTATTATAATTAAATATTGTAACATTAATTAGAATAATAAAAAACAAATTAAATATCAAGAATCAAGAAAAAGTGCTTTTTAATAATTAAAATCTATTTTTTTATTATAATTAAATATTGTAACATTAATTAGAAAAATAAAAAACAAATTAAATATCAAAAATCAAGAAAAAGTTCTTTTAAATAATTAAAATTTATTTTTCTAGGATAATTAAATATTGTAACATTAATTAGAATAATAAAAAACAAATTAAATATCAAGAATCAAGAAAAAGTTCTTTTAAATAATTAAAATTTATTTTTCTAGTATAATTAAATATTGTAACATTAATTAGAATAATAAAAAACAAATTAAATATCAAGAAACAAGAAAAAGTTCTTTTAAATAATTAAAATTTATTTTTCTAGTATAATTAAATATTGTAACATTAATTAGAATAATAAAAAACAAATTAAATATCAAGAATCAAGAAAAAGTTCTTTTAAATAATTAAAATTTATTTTTCTAGTATAATTAAATATTGTAACATTAATTAGAAAAATAAAAAACAAATTAAATATCAAGAAACAAGAAAAAGTTCTTTTAAATAATTAAAATTTATTTTTCTAGTATAATTAAATATTGTAACATTAATTAGAAAAATAAAAAACAAATTAAATATCAAGAAACAAGAAAAAGTGCTTTTTAATAATTAAAATCTATTTTTCTAGTATAATTAAACATTGTAACAATTATTAGAAAAATAAAAAACAAATTAAATATCAAGAAACAAGAAAAAGTTCTTTTTAATAATTAAAATTTATTTTTCTATTATAATTAAATATTGTAACATTAATTAGAAAAATAAAAAACAAATTAAATATCAAGAAACAAGAAAAAGTTCTTTTAAATAATTAAAATTTATTTTTCTATTATAATTAAATATTGTAACATTAATTAGAATAATAAAAAACAAATTAAATATCAAGAAACAAGAAAAAGTTCTTTTAAATAATTAAAATTTATTTTTCTAGTATAATTAAATATTGTAACATTAATTAGAAAAATAAAAAACAAATTAAATATCAAGAAACAAGAAAAAGTTCTTTTAAATAATTAAAATTTATTTTTCTATTATAATTAAATATTGTAACATTAATTAGAAAAATAAAAAACAAATTAAATATCAAGAAACAAGAAAAAGTTCTTTTTAATAATTAAAATGTATTTTTCTATTATAATTAAATATTGTAACATTAATTAGAAAAATAAAAAACAAATTAAATATCAAGAATCAAGAAAAAGTTCTTTTTAATAATTAAAATTTATTTTTCTATTATAATTAAATATTGTAACATTAATTAGAAAAATAAAAAACAAATTAAATATCAAGAAACAAGAAAAAGTTCTTTTTAATAATTAAAATTTATTTTTCTATTATAATTAAATATTGTAACATTAATTAGAAAAATAAAAAACAAATTAAATATCAAGAAACAAGAAAAAGTTCTTTTAAATAATTAAAATTTATTTTTCTAGTATAATTAAATATTGTAACATTAATTAGAAAAATAAAAAACAAATTAAATATCAAGAAACAAGAAAAAGTTCTTTTTAATAATTAAAATTTATTTTTCTATTATAATTAAATATTGTAACATTAATTAGAAAAATAAAAAACAAATTAAATATCAAGAAACAAGAAAAAGTTCTTTTAAATAATTAAAATTTATTTTTCTAGTATAATTAAATATTGTAACATTAATTAGAATAATAAAAAACAAATTAAATATCAAGAATCAAGAAAAAGTGCTTTTTAATAATTAAAATCTATTTTTCTAGTATAATTAAACATTGTAACAATTATTAGAAAAATAAAAAACAAATTAAATATCAAGAAACAAGAAAAAGTTCTTTTTAATAATTAAAATTTATTTTTCTATTATAATTAAATATTGTAACATTAATTAGAAAAATAAAAAACAAATTAAATATCAAGAAACAAGAAAAAGTTCTTTTAAATAATTAAAATTTATTTTTCTAGGATAATTAAATATTGTAACATTAATTAGAATAATAAAAAACAAATTAAATATCAAGAATCAAGAAAAAGTTCTTTTAAATAATTAAAATTTATTTTTCTAGTATAATTAAATATTGTAACATTAATTAGAATAATAAAAAACAAATTAAATATCAAAAATCAAGAAAAAGTTCTTTTAAATAATTAAAATTTATTTTTCTAGGATAATTAAATATTGTAACATTAATTAGAATAATAAAAAACAAATTAAATATAAAGAATCAAGAAAAAGTTCTTTTAAATAATTAAAATTTATTTTTCTAGTATAATTAAATATTGTAACATTAATTAGAATAATAAAAAACAAATTAAATATCAAGAAACAAGAAAAAGTTCTTTTAAATAATTAAAATTTATTTTTCTAGTATAATTAAATATTGTAACATTAATTAGAATAATAAAAAACAAATTAAATATCAAGAATCAAGAAAAAGTTCTTTTAAATAATTAAAATTTATTTTTCTAGTATAATTAAATATTGTAACATTAATTAGAAAAATAAAAAACAAATTAAATATCAAGAAACAAGAAAAAGTTCTTTTAAATAATTAAAATTTATTTTTCTAGTATAATTAAATATTGTAACATTAATTAGAAAAATAAAAAACAAATTAAATATCAAGAAACAAGAAAAAGTGCTTTTTAATAATTAAAATCTATTTTTCTAGTATAATTAAACATTGTAACAATTATTAGAAAAATAAAAAACAAATTAAATATCAAGAAACAAGAAAAAGTTCTTTTTAATAATTAAAATTTATTTTTCTATTATAATTAAATATTGTAACATTAATTAGAAAAATAAAAAACAAATTAAATATCAAGAAACAAGAAAAAGTTCTTTTAAATAATTAAAATTTATTTTTCTATTATAATTAAATATTGTAACATTAATTAGAATAATAAAAAACAAATTAAATATCAAGAAACAAGAAAAAGTTCTTTTAAATAATTAAAATTTATTTTTCTAGTATAATTAAATATTGTAACATTAATTAGAAAAATAAAAAACAAATTAAATATCAAGAAACAAGAAAAAGTTCTTTTAAATAATTAAAATTTATTTTTCTATTATAATTAAATATTGTAACATTAATTAGAAAAATAAAAAACAAATTAAATATCAAGAAACAAGAAAAAGTTCTTTTTAATAATTAAAATGTATTTTTCTATTATAATTAAATATTGTAACATTAATTAGAAAAATAAAAAACAAATTAAATATCAAGAATCAAGAAAAAGTTCTTTTTAATAATTAAAATTTATTTTTCTATTATAATTAAATATTGTAACATTAATTAGAAAAATAAAAAACAAATTAAATATCAAGAAACAAGAAAAAGTTCTTTTTAATAATTAAAATTTATTTTTCTATTATAATTAAATATTGTAACATTAATTAGAAAAATAAAAAACAAATTAAATATCAAGAAACAAGAAAAAGTTCTTTTAAATAATTAAAATTTATTTTTCTAGTATAATTAAATATTGTAACATTAATTAGAAAAATAAAAAACAAATTAAATATCAAGAAACAAGAAAAAGTTCTTTTTAATAATTAAAATTTATTTTTCTATTATAATTAAATATTGTAACATTAATTAGAAAAATAAAAAACAAATTAAATATCAAGAAACAAGAAAAAGTTCTTTTAAATAATTAAAATTTATTTTTCTAGTATAATTAAATATTGTAACATTAATTAGAATAATAAAAAACAAATTAAATATCAAGAATCAAGAAAAAGTGCTTTTTAATAATTAAAATCTATTTTTCTAGTATAATTAAACATTGTAACAATTATTAGAAAAATAAAAAACAAATTAAATATCAAGAAACAAGAAAAAGTTCTTTTTAATAATTAAAATTTATTTTTCTATTATAATTAAATATTGTAACATTAATTAGAAAAATAAAAAACAAATTAAATATCAAGAAACAAGAAAAAGTTCTTTTAAATAATTAAAATTTATTTTTCTAGGATAATTAAATATTGTAACATTAATTAGAATAATAAAAAACAAATTAAATATCAAAAATCAAGAAAAAGTTCTTTTAAATAATTAAAATTTATTTTTCTAGGATAATTAAATATTGTAACATTAATTAGAATAATAAAAAACAAATTAAATATCAAGAATCAAGAAAAAGTTCTTTTAAATAATTAAAATTTATTTTTCTAGTATAATTAAATATTGTAACATTAATTAGAATAATAAAAAACAAATTAAATATCAAGAAACAAGAAAAAGTTCTTTTAAATAATTAAAATTTATTTTTCTAGTATAATTAAATATTGTAACATTAATTAGAATAATAAAAAACAAATTAAATATCAAGAATCAAGAAAAAGTTCTTTTAAATAATTAAAATTTATTTTTCTAGTATAATTAAATATTGTAACATTAATTAGAAAAATAAAAAACAAATTAAATATCAAGAAACAAGAAAAAGTTCTTTTAAATAATTAAAATTTATTTTTCTAGTATAATTAAATATTGTAACATTAATTAGAAAAATAAAAAACAAATTAAATATCAAGAAACAAGAAAAAGTGCTTTTTAATAATTAAAATCTATTTTTCTAGTATAATTAAACATTGTAACAATTATTAGAAAAATAAAAAACAAATTAAATATCAAGAAACAAGAAAAAGTTCTTTTTAATAATTAAAATTTATTTTTCTATTATAATTAAATATTGTAACATTAATTAGAAAAATAAAAAACAAATTAAATATCAAGAAACAAGAAAAAGTTCTTTTAAATAATTAAAATTTATTTTTCTATTATAATTAAATATTGTAACATTAATTAGAATAATAAAAAACAAATTAAATATCAAGAAACAAGAAAAAGTTCTTTTAAATAATTAAAATTTATTTTTCTAGTATAATTAAATATTGTAACATTAATTAGAAAAATAAAAAACAAATTAAATATCAAGAAACAAGAAAAAGTTCTTTTAAATAATTAAAATTTATTTTTCTATTATAATTAAATATTGTAACATTAATTAGAAAAATAAAAAACAAATTAAATATCAAGAAACAAGAAAAAGTTCTTTTTAATAATTAAAATGTATTTTTCTATTATAATTAAATATTGTAACATTAATTAGAAAAATAAAAAACAAATTAAATATCAAGAATCAAGAAAAAGTTCTTTTTAATAATTAAAATTTATTTTTCTATTATAATTAAATATTGTAACATTAATTAGAAAAATAAAAAACAAATTAAATATCAAGAAACAAGAAAAAGTTCTTTTTAATAATTAAAATTTATTTTTCTATTATAATTAAATATTGTAACATTAATTAGAAAAATAAAAAACAAATTAAATATCAAGAAACAAGAAAAAGTTCTTTTAAATAATTAAAATTTATTTTTCTAGTATAATTAAATATTGTAACATTAATTAGAAAAATAAAAAACAAATTAAATATCAAGAAACAAGAAAAAGTTCTTTTTAATAATTAAAATTTATTTTTCTATTATAATTAAATATTGTAACATTAATTAGAAAAATAAAAAACAAATTAAATATCAAGAAACAAGAAAAAGTTCTTTTAAATAATTAAAATTTATTTTTCTAGTATAATTAAATATTGTAACATTAATTAGAATAATAAAAAACAAATTAAATATCAAGAATCAAGAAAAAGTGCTTTTTAATAATTAAAATCTATTTTTCTAGTATAATTAAACATTGTAACAATTATTAGAAAAATAAAAAACAAATTAAATATCAAGAAACAAGAAAAAGTTCTTTTTAATAATTAAAATTTATTTTTCTATTATAATTAAATATTGTAACATTAATTAGAAAAATAAAAAACAAATTAAATATCAAGAAACAAGAAAAAGTTCTTTTAAATAATTAAAATTTATTTTTCTAGTATAATTAAATATTGTAACATTAATTAGAATAATAAAAAACAAATTAAATATCAAGAATCAAGAAAAAGTGCTTTTTAATAATTAAAATCTATTTTTCTAGTATAATTAAACATTGTAACAATTATTAGAAAAATAAAAAACAAATTAAATATCAAGAAACAAGAAAAAGTTCTTTTTAATAATTAAAATTTATTTTTCTATTATAATTAAATATTGTAACATTAATTAGAAAAATAAAAAACAAATTAAATATCAAGAAACAAGAAAAAGTTCTTTTTAATAATTAAAATTTATTTTTCTATTATAATTAAATATTGTAACATTAATTAGAAAAATAAAAAACAAATTAAATATCAAGAAACAAGAAAAAGTTCTTTTAAATAATTAAAATTTATTTTTCTAGTATAATTAAATATTGTAACATTAATTAGAATAATAAAAAACAAATTAAATATCAAGAATCAAGAAAAAGTGCTTTTTAATAATTAAAATCTATTTTTTTATTATAATTAAATATTGTAACATTAATTAGAAAAATAAAAAACAAATTAAATATCAAAAATCAAGAAAAAGTTCTTTTAAATAATTAAAATTTATTTTTCTAGGATAATTAAATATTGTAACATTAATTAGAATAATAAAAAACAAATTAAATATCAAGAATCAAGAAAAAGTTCTTTTAAATAATTAAAATTTATTTTTCTAGTATAATTAAATATTGTAACATTAATTAGAAAAATAAAAAACAAATTAAATATCAAGAAACAAGAAAAAGTTCTTTTAAATAATTAAAATTTATTTTTCTAGTATAATTAAATATTGTAACATTAATTAGAATAATAAAAAACAAATTAAATATCAAGAATCAAGAAAAAGTGCTTTTTAATAATTAAAATCTATTTTTTTATTATAATTAAATATTGTAACATTAATTAGAATAATAAAAAACAAATTAAATATCAAGAATCAAGAAAAAGTGCTTTTTAATAATTAAAATCTATTTTTTTATTATAATTAAATATTGTAACATTAATTAGAAAAATAAAAAACAAATTAAATATCAAAAATCAAGAAAAAGTTCTTTTAAATAATTAAAATTTATTTTTCTAGGATAATTAAATATTGTAACATTAATTAGAATAATAAAAAACAAATTAAATATCAAGAATCAAGAAAAAGTTCTTTTAAATAATTAAAATTTATTTTTCTAGTATAATTAAATATTGTAACATTAATTAGAATAATAAAAAACAAATTAAATATCAAGAAACAAGAAAAAGTTCTTTTAAATAATTAAAATTTATTTTTCTAGTATAATTAAATATTGTAACATTAATTAGAATAATAAAAAACAAATTAAATATCAAGAATCAAGAAAAAGTTCTTTTAAATAATTAAAATTTATTTTTCTAGTATAATTAAATATTGTAACATTAATTAGAAAAATAAAAAACAAATTAAATATCAAGAAACAAGAAAAAGTTCTTTTAAATAATTAAAATTTATTTTTCTAGTATAATTAAATATTGTAACATTAATTAGAATAATAAAAAACAAATTAAATATCAAGAATCAAGAAAAAGTGCTTTTTAATAATTAAAATCTATTTTTTTATTATAATTAAATATTGTAACATTAATTAGAAAAATAAAAAACAAATTAAATATCAAAAATCAAGAAAAAGTTCTTTTAAATAATTAAAATTTATTTTTCTAGTATAATTAAATATTGTAACATTAATTAGAATAATAAAAAACAAATTAAATATCAAGAAACAAGAAAAAGTTCTTTTTAATAATTAAAATTTATTTTTCTAGTATAATTAAATATTGTAACATTAATTAGAATAATAAAAAACAAATTAAATATCAAAAATCAAGAAAAAGTTCTTTTAAATAATTAAAATTTATTTTTCTAGTATAATTAAATATTGTAACATTAATTAGAAAAATAAAAAACAAATTAAATATCAAGAAACAAGAAAAAGTTCTTTTTAATAATTAAAATCTATTTTTTTATTATAATTAAATATTGTAACATTAATTAGAAAAATAAAAAACAAATTAAATATCAAAAATCAAGAAAAAGTTCTTTTAAATAATTAAAATTTATTTTTCTAGTATAATTAAATATTGTAACATTATTTAGAATAATAAAAAACAAATTAAATATCTAGAATCAAGAAAAAGTTCTTTTAAATAATTAAAATCTATTTTTCTAGTATAATTAAATATTGTAACATTAATTAGAATAATAAAAAACAAATTAAATATCAAGAATCAAGAAAAAGTGCTTTTTAATAATTAAAATCTATTTTTTTATTATAATTAAATATTGTAACATTAATTAGAAAAATAAAAAACAAATTAAATATCAAAAATCAAGAAAAAGTTCTTTTAAATAATTAAAATTTATTTTTCTAGTATAATTAAATATTGTAACATTATTTAGAATAATAAAAAACAAATTAAATATCTAGAATCAAGAAAAAGTTCTTTTCAATAATTAAAATTTATTTTTCTAGTATAATTAAATATTGTAACATTAATTAGAATAATAAAAAACAAATTAAATATCAAGAAACAAGAAAAAGTTCTTTTTAATAATTAAAATTTATTTTTCTAGTATAATTAAATATTGTAACATTAATTAGAATAATAAAAAACAAATTAAATATCAAAAATCAAGAAAAAGTTCTTTTAAATAATTAAAATTTATTTTTCTAGTATAATTAAATATTGTAACATTAATTAGAATAATAAAAAACAAATTAAATATCAAGAATCAAGAAAAAGTTCTTTTTAATAATTAAAATCTATTTTTCTAGTATAATTAAATATTGTAACATTAATTAGAATAATAAAAAACAAATTAAATATCAAGAATCAAGAAAAAGTTCTTTTAAATAATTAAAATTTATTTTTCTAGTATAATTAAATATTGTAACATTAATTAGAATAATAAAAAACAAATTAAATATCAAGAATCAAGAAAAAGTTCTTTTTAATAATTAAAATCTATTTTTCTAGTATAATTAAATATTGTAACATTAATTAGAATAATAAAAAACAAATTAAATATCAAAAATCAAGAAAAAGTTCTTTTTAATAATTAAAATCTATTTTTCTAGTATAATTAAATATTGTAACATTAATTAGAAAAATAAAAAACAAATTAAATATCAAGAATCAAGAAAAAGTTCTTTTTAATAATTAAAATCTATTTTTTTATTATAATTAAATATTGTAACATTAATTAGAAAAATAAAAAACAAATTAAATATCAAAAATCAAGAAAAAGTTCTTTTAAATAATTAAAATTTATTTTTCTAGTATAATTAAATATTGTAACATTATTTAGAATAATAAAAAACAAATTAAATATCTAGAATCAAGAAAAAGTTCTTTTCAATAATTAAAATTTATTTTTCTAGTATAATTAAATATTGTAACATTAATTAGAATAATAAAAAACAAATTAAATATCAAGAAACAAGAAAAAGTTCTTTTTAATAATTAAAATTTATTTTTCTAGTATAATTAAATATTGTAACATTAATTAGAATAATAAAAAACAAATTAAATATCAAAAATCAAGAAAAAGTTCTTTTAAATAATTAAAATTTATTTTTCTAGTATAATTAAATATTGTAACATTAATTAGAATAATAAAAAACAAATTAAATATCAAGAATCAAGAAAAAGTTCTTTTTAATAATTAAAATCTATTTTTCTAGTATAATTAAATATTGTAACATTAATTAGAATAATAAAAAACAAATTAAATATCAAGAATCAAGAAAAAGTTCTTTTTAATAATTAAAATCTATTTTTCTAGTATAATTAAATATTGTAACATTAATTAGAATAATAAAAAACAAATTAAATATCAAGAATCAAGAAAAAGTTCTTTTTAATAATTAAAATCTATTTTTCTAGTATAATTAAATATTGTAACATTAATTAGAATAATAAAAAACAAATTAAATATCAAAAATCAAGAAAAAGTTCTTTTTAATAATTAAAATCTATTTTTCTAGTATAATTAAATATTGTAACATTAATTAGAATAATAAAAAACAAATTAAATATCAAGAATCAAGAAAAAGTTCTTTTAAATAATTAAAATTTATTTTTCTAGTATAATTAAATATTGTAACATTAATTAGAATAATAAAAAACAAATTAAATATCAAGAATCAAGAAAAAGTTCTTTTTAATAATTAAAATCTATTTTTCTAGTATAATTAAATATTGTAACATTAATTAGAATAATAAAAAACAAATTAAATATCAAGAATCAAGAAAAAGTTCTTTTTAATAATTAAAATCTATTTTTCTAGTATAATTAAATATTGTAACATTAATTAGAAAAATAAAAAACAAATTAAATATCAAGAATCAAGAAAAAGTTCTTTTTAATAATTAAAATTTATTTTTCTAGTATAATTAAATATTGTAACATTAATTAGAAAAATAAAAAACAAATTAAATATCAAGAATCAAGAAAAAGTTCTTTTTAATAATTAAAATCTATTTTTCTAGTATAATTAAATATTGTAACATTAATTAGAAAAATAAAAAACAAATTAAATATCAAGAATCAAGAAAAAGTTCTTTTTAATAATTAAAATTTATTTTTCTAGTATAATTAAATATTGTAACATTAATTAGAAAAATAAAAAACAAATTAAATATCAAGAATCAAGAAAAAGTTCTTTTTAATAATTAAAATCTATTTTTCTAGTATAATTAAATATTGTAACATTAATTAGAATAATAAAAAACAAATTAAATATCAAGAATCAAGAAAAAGTTCTTTTTAATAATTAAAATCTATTTTTCTAGTATAATTAAATATTGTAACATTAATTAGAATAATAAAAAACAAATTAAATATCAAGAATCAAGAAAAAGTGCTTTTTAATAATTAAAATCTATTTTTCTAGTATAATTAAACATTGTAACAATTATTAGAAAAATAAAAAACAAATTAAATATCAAGAAACAAGAAAAAGTTCTTTTTAATAATTAAAATTTATTTTTCTAGTATAATTAAATATTGTAACATTAATTAGAATAATAAAAAACAAATTAAATATCAAAAATCAAGAAAAAGTTCTTTTTAATAATTAAAATCTATTTTTCTAGTATAATTAAATATTGTAACATTAATTAGAATAATAAAAAACAAATTAAATATCAAGAATCAAGAAAAAGTTCTTTTTAATAATTAAAATCTATTTTTCTAGTATAATTAAATATTGTAACATTAATTAGAATAATAAAAAACAAATTAAATATCAAGAATCAAGAAAAAGTGCTTTTTAATAATTAAAATCTATTTTTCTAGTATAATTAAACATTGTAACAATTATTAGAAAAATAAAAAACAAATTAAATATCAAGAAACAAGAAAAAGTTCTTTTTAATAATTAAAATTTATTTTTCTAGTATAATTAAATATTGTAACATTAATTAGAATAATAAAAAACAAATTAAATATCAAAAATCAAGAAAAAGTTCTTTTAAATAATTAAAATTTATTTTTCTAGTATAATTAAATATTGTAACATTAATTAGAATAATAAAAAACAAATTAAATATCAAGAATCAAGAAAAAGTTCTTTTTAATAATTAAAATCTATTTTTCTAGTATAATTAAATATTGTAACATTAATTAGAATAATAAAAAACAAATTAAATATCAAGAATCAAGAAAAAGTTCTTTTTAATAATTAAAATCTATTTTTCTAGTATAATTAAATATTGTAACATTAATTAGAATAATAAAAAACAAATTAAATATCAAGAATCAAGAAAAAGTTCTTTTTAATAATTAAAATCTATTTTTCTAGTATAATTAAATATTGTAACATTAATTAGAATAATAAAAAACAAATTAAATATCAAGAATCAAGAAAAAGTTCTTTTTAATAATTAAAATCTATTTTTCTAGTATAATTAAATATTGTAACATTAATTAGAAAAATAAAAAACAAATTAAATATCAAGAATCAAGAAAAAGTTCTTTTTAATAATTAAAATCTATTTTTCTAGTATAATTAAATATTGTAACATTAATTAGAAAAATAAAAAACAAACCCCGTCTGGGGTCGGGCCACTCAAGAAGAATACTCCCAGGGAATCTCCAATCCTGTCGTAAAAGGCGACTAAATGGAGCAGCTGTCCGCTGTCCTTCTCCCTGCGTTTATCAGTCCTTCATAATCATTTTACCCCAATCCTTCCCCCACCTCAGTCCAGGGAGTAAACCCGGAAAAAAAAATCCGTCACCTACAGTGTTAGACGAACCGTGCTAATGGGTGAAAGGCTCTACGTAGTGAGTCAAAAACGGTGTTCTGCGAGTACCTGGCGCTCCTCGCTTATAATCAGCATTACCGCAGTGAGGAGCACTGCTTCGGCGGACCTTTTTTCTTCCCTACTCGTGGGAACTATATGGACAGTTCTAATAAAAAAACCAATGAGGTGCCTCCCTCGCCCAATGTAAACAGAGGCAGTCATAAAAACACGAATCAGGAGACGGCGGTTCAACCTCGGTTCCTGATCGTGAAGAGAACGGAAGGGGATTTTTCAAAGACAAATCCCTTTCTAATTCAGAAATTTTTGAAAGGAAAAGTGGGACAAGTTAAAAATTTGAAAAAAATTAAAGAAGGATTACTGATAGAAACAGCAACTGCAGCCCAAGCTAGCAAAATATCAGAATTAAAACAGTTCATGGAATACGAGGTAGAAGTCAATCCACATAAAAGGCTTAATCAAGCACGAGGTGTTATAAACTGTAGAGATTTACTCAACTGCACGGAACAAGAGATTTGCGATGAGCTCGAAAACCAAGGAGTCATAGAAGTTAGACGTATTAAGACCAAAAAGGATGGTAATTTAGTAGATACAGCCAACCATATCCTCACATTTAATAATACCAAGTTACCTACAGAAATCAAAGTTGCATTCTATAACTTGAAAGTACGTCACTACATACCTGCACCTCTTAGATGCTTTAAATGTCAACTTTTCGGACACACAGCAACACGATACACGAAAGAGCAAATATGTATGTGGAAAAGAACTACACACCGGAAACCCCTGTCAACCTCCAGTACAGTGTGTCAACTGCAACGGATCACATTCAGCACGGTCTAAAGAATGCACAGTGTATAAAAATGAAGTCGCGATTCAGGAACTGAAAGTAAAAGAGAATTTAACTTACATAGAAGCTAGAAACAAGGTAATACCCAATTACCCTAAATCTAATATAGCCTATGCACAAGCTATTAAGGCTCCTGTTCAAATCGCAACTCCTGTTGTAAATATACCGGAACTAGTAAAAGAACTAGTTCCCTATTTAACTGCCTCCCTAGGAATGTTTTTACCGAGACCAATCACAACGATGGAATTCTCAGAAGACTCTTATTCTCAAGCAACTTCCAACATTTCTAAAAGATATCGGACAGATAGTTCAGATTTAGAAACGGAAGACAACAAGACGCAGCAAAAAACAAAAAAAAAGAAAAAAGGTTGGCCCAAAGGAAAACCACGAAAAGGAAGTGTAGAAAAAATTAAAGAACCAGAGATAAATAGCTCATTACCTCAAGCAGGAGGTGATGGCCTATAGCATCTCTGCACATTATATCACAAAATATACATTCAATTAAACCACATTTTTTATATATACTTATATTCGATGTTACATTTTACAATATTTTTTACATTTAACATATCTACATATATACATATATTTTATTTTTATATTTTACACTATCTTACACCTTTATCCAAATGTACCCGCATAGACCTAAAAAACATACACATTTACAGGCCTATATGAAAATATCATTCAATGGAATTGCAACGGATGTCAACAACATTGCCCGGAAATGAAATCAATGATGTTGGATAAAACCCCCTTCTGTATATGCCTACAAGAAACGCACCTGAAACCAAACGCAAGCTTTAAATTAAGAGGATACAACATAGTAAGATATGATGATATACCAGATCGAAGAGCAAAAGGTGGAGTAATGATAATCGTTAGAGAAAATATACCACTAAAACAGATTACCCTTCAGACGCCTTTACAAGCGGTGGCAGTTACTATAAGGTATCCCTTAAAAATCACAATATGTAACCTCTACCTACCGAACAACAATTGGACTAACCAAAACCTCCGAGCACTTATTCAGCAACTACCTCAGCCCTTTATATTATTAGGTGACTTTAATGTACATAACCCACTGTGGGGCTCTAAGAAAACCTGTCCAGGAGGCAGAATCGTAGAAGACCTCATAGATGAGCTAGATCTAGTCTTATTAAATACCGGAGAGGGGACATACATTAATTCTAGATCAAATATTCTCTCACCCTTAGACTTAACTTTTTGTACACCAAATGTTGCTGATAATTTTCAATGGAAAGTATTGGAAGACCAAAATACCGATCACTTACCTATAAGTATAGAAGTGACCATAACATCCAATGTAAACATTACCAAAAAACGATGGGTAACCGAAAAAGCAAACTGGAATTTATACCAGGAAATAATACAAGAAACCTCTCTAGTAGAATCAAACGTTACAAGACAAATAGATGAATTTACAGCAGCAATACAAAACTCCGCTAACACTAGCATCCCCAAAACAAAAGGAACTACACCTAGAAAAAAAGTCCCATGGTGGAACAGAGATGTAGAAACTGCTATTGAAAATAAAAAAAGAGCATTCAATAAATTTAAAAGATTCCCCACCCAAGAAAACATGCTGACTTTCAAAAAACTAAGAGCAAAGGCTAGATACATTATAGTACAAAATAAAAAAGAATCTTGGAAAAACTATGTCAACTCCAAAAATCTGGAAACACCGATTAAGGAAGTATGGGACAAAATAAGATCAATAAAAGGAAAAAACTTTAGTATACCACCATCCATGCTTATTATAAACGGAAACGAAGTGACTGGAGAAGAGAACATCGCGGAACAACTTGCTATATTTTTTGAAACAATAAGTTCATCTGAAAACTACGAAGACTCGTTTAAAGCCACAAAAGAGGAGAAAGAGCAACAATACTTAGATTTTCGAACAGAAATAACTTCTCGTATAACAAAGCATTTACTTTAAAAGACTTTGAAAACGCATTAAGCGCAACAAAGCAAACCACTCCAAGCTTAGATGAAATACCATATGAATTTCTCTCCAACTTACCTGAAAATAAAAAAATGTACCTAATTAACCTTTACAACAAAATATGGAAAGAAGGTACTTATCCTAACCAGTGGAAAGAAGCCGTAGTCATTGCTATCCCAAAAACTGGTAAAGACTCACAGTACCCATCGAACTATAGACCGATATCCCTAACCTGCTGTCTTGGAAAAACCGTAGAAAAAATGGTCAATTACCGCCTTACATGGCACCTAGAAAAAAAAGGTCTCATTAATGAAAATCAAATGGGTTACCGCAAACACAGATCAACCACAGACCAACTAATAATAATTGACAATTACATCCAAAACAGGTTTGCAAACCGATGGCATACTGTCGCAGTATTTTTCGATGTGGAAAAAGCTTTTGATACAGCCTGGCGATATGGAATTATGAAGACTCTATACAAATGGGGCTTGAGAGGTGAGCTACCAAATTTTATCAATAGTTTCTTAAGCCACAGGACTTTTAAAGTGAGAATGGGACAAACCACCATAAGCAGCCACACCCTTTAGAACGGTATCCCTCAAGGCTCAACCTTAAGTGCAGCACTATTTCTAGTGGCAATAAATGGAATGGCTGATTGTATACCACGAGAAGTAGGGCGAAGCCTGTTCGTTGATGACTTAGCAATATACTTCTCGGCAACCAAAATGCAAGACATAGAGGAGACTTTGCAAAGCTCCATCAACGCAATATCAAATTATGCAGAACAGCATGGCTTCAAAATTTCAAAAGATAAAACCCATTGCATTCACTTTTGTCGGCTTAGAAAACACCACTGCGAACCAAATATACGAATATACGAAAACACCATCGAGGTTAAAACATCCAGTAGATTTCTAGGTTTAATATTTGACAAAAAATTGATTTGGAACGAACATATTGAAGACTTAAAAAATAAGTGCAAAAACAGATTGAATATAATAAAATCTACATGCAACCTAAACTGGGGAGCAGATACACATATTTTGATTAACCTTTACAAATCCTTGATACTGTCTAAAATAGATTACGGTAGCAATATATATGGAGCAGCCAGCAAGTCCCGCTTAAAGGTATTAGAACAAATACAGACAACTGGATTAAGATTAGCACTTGGAGCGTTTAGAACGAGCCCATATCAAGCACTCTGCTGCCAGGCTGGTATTCCACCATTACAATACAGAAGAAAGATCATAATGACTAACTATCACTATAAAATCAAATCACTACCAAGGCACCCAGTCTATGACGTACTAATAGAAGACGACGAAAAATTACACCAAAACAGATTAAGTAAACCGTACAAGGCAAGAGTAGAAGATACCCTATCCGAACTACAAATCACAAATCCGAAACTGTACCATTTGGAAGATGAAGAATACCCACCATGGGAAATAAAAATACCTACCATTTACTTAAACTGCTCAAAATACGATAAGAATAGTACCCCAAAGGAAATCAATAAAAATGAGTTTAGACAGATCATGAAAATAAATAATAATCCAACGGAAATATACACAGACGGTTCAAAAACAGAGAAAGGAGTTGGCAGTGCTTTCATTCTCGAGGAATTTAAACAAAAATTACCCAAAATTGCTAGTGTATATTATGCCGAGATGAATGCAATAACACGAGCTCTCAAATTCATAAAAAACAGTACACTGAAACGGGTAGCAATATGTACTGATTCACTTAGCTCACTAGAATCAAATAAAAATGCCTTCAACAATGAAATACTTGCAAAAACCATCTTCCAGAGCCTAAAAAAACTGGAACTTAGACAAATCCAAATTATATTCGTCTGGATACCAAGCCACATACGTCTCGAGGGAAATGAAAAAGCAGATATTGCCGCAAAACAAGCTGCTAAAAGTGAAGAACCGGAAGAAATAACATACTGGATAGACGATATAAAAAATTATTGCAAAAACAAAGTTAGAGAACAATGGCAAACAGAATGGAACCATAAATCAACTGCACTTAAAGAAATAAAAGAAAAAGTTCAATGGCAACCGACCACCAACAATTTAAAAAATAAAAGAGAACAAATAATTATCACTAGGCTGCAAATCGGACATTCACACCTCACACACTCACATTTATTATTAGGGAGAAATCCAACAGTTTGCGAAAGATGTAGAACAATACTCACAATAAAACACATCATACTGGAATATCCCAAATTTACGGTACAACGTCAAATATCGAACCTATATAAAAGACAAGAAAAAGTTTGCATACTGTTATAGGCTAATGACCTACCTGTCGATGCCTAAAAAAAAAAATTGTATTAAAATGTGAATTATTAATAAACCGTTAAAGGAATAATAGACATTATTTAAATTACCATAAAATTCAAAAGTTTCTAGCAAAGAAGTTAAACCAACTAAATATTTCACACAAATATTATTGAATATATTTACAATAATTGTATTAAATTGTGAATTATTAATAAACCGTTAAAGGAATAATAGACATTTTTTAAATTACCAAAAAATTCAAAAGTTTCAAGCAAAGAAGTTAAACCAACTAAATATTTCACACAAATATTATTGAATATATTTATAATAATTGTATTAAAATGTGAATTATTAATAAACCGTTAAAGGAATAATAGACATTTTTTAAATTACCAAAAAATTCAAAAGTTTCATGCAAAGAAGTTAAACCAACTAAATATTTCACACAAATATTATTGAATATATTTATAATAATTGTATTAAAATGTGAATTATTAAAAAACCGTTAAAGGAATAATAGACATTTTTTAAATTACCAAAAAATTCAAAAGTTTCATGCAAAGAAGTTAAACCAACTAAATATTTCACACAAATATTATTGAATATATTTATAATAATTGTATTAAAATGTGAATTATTAAAAAACCGTTAAAGGAATAATAGACATTTTTTAAATTACCAAAAAATTCAAAAGTTTCATGCAAAGAAGTTAAACCAACTAAATATTTCACACAAATATTATTGAATATATTTATAATAATTGTATTAAAATGTGAATTATTAAAAAACCGTTAAAGGAATAATAGACATTTTTTAAATTACCAAAAAATTCAAAAGTTTCATGCAAAGAAGTTAAACCAACTAAATATTTCACACAAATATTATTGAATATATTTATAATAATTGTATTAAAATGTGAATTATTAAAAAACCGTTAAAGGAATAATAGACATTTTTTAAATTACCAAAAAATTCAAAAGTTTCATGCAAAGAAGTTAAACCAACTAAATATTTCACACAAATATTATTGAATATATTTACAATAATTGTATTAAATTGTGAATTATTAATAAACCGTTAAAGGAATAATAGACATTTTTTAAATTACCAAAAAATTCAAAAGTTTCAAGCAAAGAAGTTAAACCAACTAAATATTTCACACAAATATTATTGAATATATTTATAATAATTGTATTAAAATGTGAATTATTAATAAACCGTTAAAGGAATAATAGACATTTTTTAAATTACCAAAAAATTCAAAAGTTTCATGCAAAGAAGTTAAACCAACTAAATATTTCACACAAATATTATTGAATATATTTATAATAATTGTATTAAAATGTGAATTATTAAAAAACCGTTAAAGGAATAATAGACATTTTTTAAATTACCAAAAAATTCAAAAGTTTCATGCAAAGAAGTTAAACCAACTAAATATTTCACACAAATATTATTGAATATATTTATAATAATTGTATTAAAATGTGAATTATTAATAAACCGTTAAAGGAATAATAGACATTTTTTAAATTACCAAAAAATTCAAAAGTTTCATGCAAAGAAGTTAAACCAACTAAATATTTCACACAAATATTATTGAATATATTTATAATAATTGTATTAAAATGTGAATTATTAAAAAACCGTTAAAGGAATAATAGACATTTTTTAAATTACCAAAAAATTCAAAAGTTTCATGCAAAGAAGTTAAACCAACTAAATATTTCACACAAATATTATTGAATATATTTATAATAATTGTATTAAAATGTGAATTATTAATAAACCGTTAAAGGAATAATAGACATTTTTTAAATTACCAAAAAATTCAAAAGTTTCATGCAAAGAAGTTAAACCAACTAAATATTTCACACAAATATTATTGAATATATTTATAATAATTGTATTAAAATGTGAATTATTAAAAAACCGTTAAAGGAATAATAGACATTTTTTAAATTACCAAAAAATTCAAAAGTTTCATGCAAAGAAGTTAAACCAACTAAATATTTCACACAAATATTATTGAATATATTTATAATAATTGTATTAAAATGTGAATTATTAATAAACCGTTAAAGGAATAATAGACATTTTTTAAATTACCAAAAAATTCAAAAGTTTCATGCAAAGAAGTTAAACCAACTAAATATTTCACACAAATATTATTGAATATATTTATAATAATTGTATTAAAATGTGAATTATTAAAAAACCGTTAAAGGAATAATAGACATTTTTTAAATTACCAAAAAATTCAAAAGTTTCATGCAAAGAAGTTAAACCAACTAAATATTTCACACAAATATTATTGAATATATTTATAATAATTGTATTAAAATGTGAATTATTAATAAACCGTTAAAGGAATAATAGACATTTTTTAAATTACCAAAAAATTCAAAAGTTTCTAGCAAAGAAGTTAAATCAACTAAATAATTCACACAAATATTATTGAATATATTTATAATAATTGTATTAAAATGTGAATTATTAATAAACCGTTAAAGGAATAATAGACATTTTTTAAATTACCAAAAAATTCAAAAGTTTCATGCAAAGAAGTTAAACCAACTAAATATTTCACACAAATATTATTGAATATATTTATAATAATTGTATTAAAATGTGAATTATTAATAAACCGTTAAAGGAATAATAGACATTTTTTAAATTACCAAAAAATACAAAAGTGTCTAGCAAAGAAGTTAAACCAACTAAATATTTCACACAAATATTATTGAATATATTTATAATAATTGTATTAAAATGTGAATTATTAATAAACCGTTAAAGGAATAATAGACATTTTTTAAATTACCAAAAAATTCAAAAGTTTCTAGCAAAGAAGTTAAATCAACTAAATAATTCACACAAATATTATTGAATATATTTATAATAATTGTATTAAAATGTGAATTATTAATAAACCGTTAAAGGAATAATAGACATTTTTTAAATTACCTAAAAATTCAAAAGTTTCAAGCAAAAAAGTTAAACCAACTAAATATTTCACACAAATATTATCGAATATATTTATAATAATTGTATTAAAATGTGAATTATTAATAAACCGTTAAAGGAATAATAGACATTTTTTAAATTACCAAAAAATTCAAAAGTTTCATGCAAAGAAGTTAAACCAACTAAATATTTCACACAAATATTATTGAATATATTTATAATAATTGTATTAAAATGTGAATTATTAATAAACCGTTAAAGGAATAATAGACATTTTTTAAATTACCAAAAAATACAAAAGTTTCATGCAAAGAAGTTAAACCAACTAAATATTTCACACAAATATTATTGAATATATTTATAATAATTGTATTAAAATGTGAATTATTAATAAACCGTTAAAGGAATAATAGACATTTTTTAAATTACCAAAAAATACAAAAGTGTCTAGCAAAGAAGTTAAACCAACTAAATATTTCACACAAATATTATTGAATATATTTATAATAATTGTATTAAAATGTGAATTATTAATAAACCGTTAAAGGAATAATAGACATTTTTTAAATTACCAAAAAATTCAAAAGTTTCATGCAAAGAAGTTAAACCAACTAAATATTTCACACAAATATTATTGAATATATTTATAATAATTGTATTAAAATGTGAATTATTAATAAACCGTTAAAGGAATAATAGACATTTTTTAAATTACCAAAAAATACAAAAGTTTCATGCAAAGAAGTTAAACCAACTAAATATTTCACACAAATATTATTGAATATATTTATAATAATTGTATTAAAATGTGAATTATTAATAAACCGTTAAAGGAATAATAGACATTTTTTAAATTACCAAAAAATACAAAAGTGTCTAGCAAAGAAGTTAAACCAACTAAATATTTCACACAAATATTATTGAATATATTTATAATAATTGTATTAAAATGTGAATTATTAATAAACCGTTAAAGGAATAATAGACATTTTTTAAATTACCAAAAAATACAAAAGTGTCTAGCAAAGAAGTTAAACCAACTAAATATTTCACACAAATATTATTGAATATATTTATAATAATTGTATTAAAATGTGAATTATTAATAAACCGTTAAAGGAATAATAGACATTTTTTAAATTACCAAAAAATACAAAAGTGTCTAGCAAAGAAGTTAAACCAACTAAATATTTCACACAAATATTATTGAATATATTTATAATAATTGTATTAAAATGTGAATTATTAATAAACCGTTAAAGGAATAATAGACATTTTTTAAATTACCTAAAAATTCAAAAGTTTCAAGCAAAAAAGTTAAACCAACTAAATATTTCACACAAATATTATCGAATATATTTATAATAATTGTATTAAAATGTGAATTATTAATAAACCGTTAAAGGAATAATAGACATTTTTTAAATTACCAAAAAATTCAAAAGTTTCATGCAAAGAAGTTAAACCAACTAAATATTTCACACAAATATTATTGAATATATTTATAATAATTGTATTAAAATGTGAATTATTAATAAACCGTTAAAGGAATAATAGACATTTTTTAAATTACCATTAAATTCAAAAGTTTCTAGCAAAGAAGTTAAACCAACTAAATATTTCACACAAATATTATTGAATATATTTATAATAATTGTATTAAAATGTGAATTATAAATAAACCGTTAAAGGAATAATAGACATTTTTTAAATTACCAAAAAATACAAAAGTGTCTAGCAAAGAAGTTAAACCAACTAAATATTTCACACAAATATTATTGAATATATTTATAATAATTGTATTAAAATGTGAATTATTAATAAACCGTTAAAGGAATAATAGACATTTTTTAAATTACCAAAAAATTCAAAAGTTTCATGCAAAGAAGTTAAACCAACTAAATATTTCACACAAATATTATTGAATATATTTATAATAATTGTATTAAAATGTGAATTATTAATAAACCGTTAAAGGAATAATAGACATTTTTTAAATTACCAAAAAATACAAAAGTGTCTAGCAAAGAAGTTAAACCAACTAAATATTTCACACAAATATTATTGAATATATTTATAATAATTGTATTAAAATGTGAATTATTAATAAACCGTTAAAGGAATAATAGACATTTTTTAAATTACCAAAAAATACAAAAGTTTCATGCAAAGAAGTTAAACCAACTAAATATTTCACACAAATATTATTGAATATATTTATAATAATTGTATTAAAATGTGAATTATTAATAAACCGTTAAAGGAATAATAGACATTTTTTAAATTACCATTAAATTCAAAAGTTTCTAGCAAAGAAGTTAAACCAACTAAATATTTCACACAAATATTATTGAATATATTTATAATAATTGTATTAAAATGTGAATTATTAATAAACCGTTAAAGGAATAATAGACATTTTTTAAATTACCAAAAAATACAAAAGTGTCTAGCAAAGAAGTTAAACCAACTAAATATTTCACACAAATATTATTGAATATATTTATAATAATTGTATTAAAATGTGAATTATTAATAAACCGTTAAAGGAATAATAGACATTTTTTAAATTACCAAAAAATTCAAAAGTTTCAAGCAAAGAAGTTAAACCAACTAAATATTTCACACAAATATTATTGAATATATTTATAATAATTGTATTAAAATGTGAATTATTAATAAACCGTTAAAGGAATAATAGACATTTTTTAAATTACCAAAAAATTCAAAAGTTTCAAGCAAAGAAGTTAAACCAACTAAATATTTCACACAAATATTATTGAATATATTTATAATAATTGTATTAAAATGTGAATTATTAATAAACCGTTAAAGGAATAATAGACATTTTTTAAATTACCAAAAAATTCAAAAGTTTCAAGCAAAGAAGTTAAACCAACTAAATATTTCACACAAATATTATTGAATATATTTATAATAATTGTATTAAAATGTGAATTATTAATAAACCGTTAAAGGAATAATAGACATTTTTTAAATTACCAAAAATTCAAAAGTTTCAAGCAAAGAAGTTAAACCAACTAAATATTTCACACAAATATTATTGAATATATTTATAATAATTGTATTAAAATGTGAATTATTAATAAACCGTTAAAGGAATAATAGACATTTTTTAAATTACCAAAAAATTCAAAAGTTTCAAGCAAAGAAGTTAAACCAACTAAATATTTCACACAAATATTATTGAATATATTTATAATAATTGTATTAAAATGTGAATTATTAATAAACCGTTAAAGGAATAATAGACATTTTTTAAATTACCATTAAATTCAAAAGTTTCTAGCAAAGAAGTTAAACCAACTAAATATTTCACACAAATATTATTGAATATATTTATAATAATTGTATTAAAATGTGAATTATTAATAAACCGTTAAAGGAATAATAGACATTTTTTAAATTACCAAAAAATACAAAAGTGTCTAGCAAAGAAGTTAAACCAACTAAATATTTCACACAAATATTATTGAATATATTTATAATAATTGTATTAAAATGTGAATTATTAATAAACCGTTAAGGAATAATAGACATTTTTTAAATTACCAAAAAATTCAAAAGTTTCATGCAAAGAAGTTAAACCAACTAAATATTTCACACAAATATTATTGAATATATTTATAATAATTGTATTAAAATGTGAATTATTAATAAACCGTTAAAGGAATAATAGACATTTTTTAAATTACCAAAAAATACAAAAGTGTCTAGCAAAGAAGTTAAACCAACTAAATATTTCACACAAATATTATTGAATATATTTATAATAATTGTATTAAATGTGAATTATTAATAAACCGTTAAAGGAATAATAGACATTTTTTAAATTACCAAAAAATACAAAAGTTTCATGCAAAGAAGTTAAACCAACTAAATATTTCACACAAATATTATTGAATATATTTATAATAATTGTATTAAAATGTGAATTATTAATAAACCGTTAAAGGAATAATAGACATTTTTAAATTACCATTAAATTCAAAAGTTTCTAGCAAAGAAGTTAAACCAACTAAATATTTCACACAAATATTATTGAATATATTTATAATAATTGTATTAAAATGTGAATTATTAATAAACCGTTAAAGGAATAATAGACATTTTTTAAATTACCAAAAAATACAAAAGTGTCTAGCAAAGAAGTTAAACCAACTAAATATTTCACACAAATATTATTGAATATATTTATAATAATTGTATTAAAATGTGAATTATTAATAAACCGTTAAAGGAATAATAGACATTTTTTAAATTACCAAAAAATTCAAAAGTTTCAAGCAAAGAAGTTAAACCAACTAAATATTTCACACAAATATTATTGAATATATTTATAATAATTGTATTAAAATGTGAATTATTAATAAACCGTTAAAGGAATAATAGACATTTTTTAAATTACCAAAAAATTCAAAAGTTTCAAGCAAAGAAGTTAAACCAACTAAATATTTCACACAAATATTATTGAATATATTTATAATAATTGTATTAAAATGTGAATTATTAATAAACCGTTAAAGGAATAATAGACATTTTTTAAATTACCAAAAAATACAAAAGTTTCATGCAAAGAAGTTAAACCAACTAAATATTTCACACAAATATTATTGAATATATTTATAATAATTGTATTAAAATGTGAATTATTAATAAACCGTTAAAGGAATAATAGACATTTTTTAAATTACCAAAAAATTCAAAAGTTTCATGCAAAGAAGTTAAACCAACTAAATATTTCACACAAATATTATTGAATATATTTATAATAATTGTATTAAAATGTGAATTATTAATAAACCGTTAAAGGAATAATAGACATTTTTTAAATTACCAAAAAATACAAAAGTTTCATGCAAAGAAGTTAAACCAACTAAATATTTCACACAAATATTATTGAATATATTTATAATAATTGTATTAAAATGTGAATTATTAATAAACCGTTAAAGGAATAATAGACATTTTTTAAATTACCAAAAAATACAAAAGTGTCTAGCAAAGAAGTTAAACCAACTAAATATTTCACACAAATATTATTGAATATATTTATAATAATTGTATTAAAATGTGAATTATTAATAAACCGTTAAAGGAATAATAGACATTTTTTAAATTACCAAAAAATACAAAAGTGTCTAGCAAAGAAGTTAAACCAACTAAATATTTCACACAAATATTATTGAATATATTTATAATAATTGTATTAAAATGTGAATTATTAATAAACCGTTAAAGGAATAATAGACATTTTTTAAATTACCAAAAAATACAAAAGTGTCTAGCAAAGAAGTTAAACCAACTAAATATTTCACACAAATATTATTGAATATATTTATAATAATTGTATTAAAATGTGAATTATTAATAAACCGTTAAAGGAATAATAGACATTTTTTAAATTACCAAAAATAAAA
>CAUJLB010000084.1:0-59265 GCA_963243735.1 Neocrepidodera transversa | reverse complement strand
AAATGAAAATAAATGAAAATAAATGAAAATAAATGAAAATAAATGAAAATAAATGAAAATAAATGAAAATAAATGAAAATAAATGAAAATAAATGAAAATAAATGAAAATAAATGAAAATAAATGAAAATAATGAAAATAAATGAAAATAAATGAAATAAATGAAAATAAATTGAAAATAAATGAAATAAATGAAAATAAATGAAAATAAATGAAAATAAATGAAAATAAATGAAAAATAAATGAAAATAAATGAAAATAAATGAAAATAAATGAAAATAAATGAAAATAAATGAAAATAAATGAAAATAAATGAAAATAAATGAAAATAAATGAAAATAAATGAAATAAATGAAAATAAATGAAAATAAATGAAAATAAATGAAAATAAATGAAATAAATGAAAATAAATGAAAATAAATGAAAATAAATGAAAATAAATAAAAATAAATGAAAATAAATGAAAATAAATGAAAAATAAATGAAAATAATGAAAATAAATGAAAATAAATGAAAATAAATGAAAATAATGAAAATAAATGAAAATAAATGAAAATAAATGAAAATAAATGAAAATAATGAAAATAAATGAAAATAAATGAAAATAAATGAATATAAATGAAAAGAAATGAAAATAAATGAAAAAAAATTAAAATAAATAAAAATAAATGAAAATAAATGAAAATAAATGAAAATAAATGAAAATAAATGAAAATAAATGAAAATAAATGAAAATAAATGAAAATAAATGAAAATAATGAAAATAAATGAAAATAAATGAAAATAAATGAAAATAAATGAAAATAAATGAAAATAAATGAAAATAAATGAAAATAAATGAAAATACAATGAAAATAAATGAAAATAAATAAAATAAATGAAAATAAATGAAAATAAATGAAAATAAATGAAAATAAATGAAAATAAATGAAAATAATGAAAATAAATGAAAATAAATGAAAATAAATGAAAATAAATGAAAATAAATAAAATAAATGAAAATAAATGAAAATAAATGAAAATAAATAAAAATAAATGAAAATAAATGAAAATAAATGAAATAAATGAAAATAAATGAAAATAAATGAAAATAAATGAAAATAAATGAAAATAAATGAAAATAAATGAAAATAAATGAAAATAAATGAAAATAAATGAAAATAAATGAAAATAAATGAAAATAAATGAAAATAAATGAAAATAAATGAAAATAAATGAAAATAAATGAAAATAAATGAAAATAAATGAAATAAATGAAAATAAATGAAATAATGAAATAAATGAAAATAAATGAAAATAATGAAAATAAATGAAAATAAATGAAAATAAATGAAAATAATTGAAAATAAATGAAAATAAATGAAAATAAATGAAAATAAATGAAAATAAATGAAATAATGAAAATAAATGAAATAAATGAAAATAAATGAAAATAAATGAAAATAAATGAAAATAAATGAAATAAATGAAATAAATGAAAATAAATGAAAATAAATGAAAATAAATGAAAATAAATGAAATTAAATGAAAATAAATGAAAATAAATGTAAATAAATGAAAATAAAGAAAATAAATGAAAATAATGAAAATAAATGAAAATAAATGAAAATAAATGAAAATAAATGAAAATAAATGAAAATAATGAAAAAATGAAAATAAATGAAAATAATGAAAATAATGAAAATAAATGAAAATAAATGAAAATAAATTAAAATAAATGAAATAAATTAAAATAAATGAATAAATGAAAATAAATGAAAATAAATAAATGAAAATAATAATGAAATAAATAAATGAAAATAAATAAATGAAAATAAATATGAAAATAAAAATGAAAATAATTAAATAAATGAAATAATGAAAATAAATGAAAATAATGAAAATAAATGAAATAAATGAAAATAAATGAAAATAAATGAAAATAAATGAAAATAAATGAAAAAATGAAAATAAATGAAAATAAATGAAAATAAATGAAAATAAATGATAAATAAATGAAAATAAATGAAAATAATGAAAATAAATGAAAATAAATGAAAATAAATGAAATAAATGAAAATAAATGAAAATAAATGAAAATAAATGAAAATAAATGAAAATAAATGAAAATAATGAAAATAAATGAAAATAAATGAAATAAATGAAAATAAATGAAAATAATGAAAATAAATGAAAATAAATGAAAATAAATGAAAATAAATGAAAATAATGAAAATAAATGAAAATAAATGAAAATAAATGAAAATAAATGAAAATAAATGAAAATAAATGAAAATAAATGAAAATAAATGAAAATAAATGAAAATAAATGAAAATAAATGAAAATAAATGAAAATAAATGAAAATAAATGAAATAAATGAAATAAATGAAAATAAATGAAAATAAATGAAAATAAATGAAAATAAATGAAAATAAATGAAAATAAATGAAAATAAATGAAAATAATGAAAATAAATGAAAATAAATGAAAATAAATGAAAATAAATGAAAATAAATGAAAATAAATGAAAATAAATGAAAATAAATGAAATAAATGAAAATAAATGAAAATAAATGAAAATAAATGAAATAATGAAAATAAATGAAAATAAATGAAAATAAATGAAAATAAATGAAAATAAATGAAAATAAATGAAAATAAATGAAAATAAATGAAAATAAATGAAAATAAATGAAAATAAATGAAAATAAATGAAAATAAATGAAAATAAATGAAAATAAATGAAAATAAATGAAAATAAATGAAAATAAATGAAATAAATGAAAATAAATGAAAATAAATGAAAATAAATGAAAATAAATGAAATAAATGAAAATAAATGAAAATAAATGAAAATAAATGAAAATAAATGAAAATAAATGAAAATAAATGAAAATAAATGAAAATAAATGAAAATAAATGAAAATAAATGAAAATAAATGAAAATAAATGAAAATAAATGAAAATAAATGAAATAAATGAAAATAAATGAAAATAAATGAAAATAAATGAAAATAAATGAAAATAAATGAAAATAAATGAAAATAAATTGAAAATAAATGAAAATAAATGAAAATAAATGAAAATAAATGAAAATTATAATGAAAATAAATGAAAATAAATGAAAATAAATGAAAATAAATGAAAATAAATGAAAATAAATGAAAATAAATGAAAATAAATGAAATAATGAAAATAAATGAAAATAAATGAAAATAAATGAAAATAAATGAAAATAAATGAAAATAAATGAAAATAAATGAAAATAAATGAAAATAAATGAAAATAAATGAAAATAAATGAAAATAAATGAAAATAAATGAAAATAAATGAAAATAAATGAAAATAAATGAAAATAAATGAAAATAAATAATGAAAATAAATGAAAATAAATGAAAATAAATGAAAATAAATGAAAATAAATGAAAATAAATGAAAATAAATGAAAATAAATGAAAATAAATGAAAATAAATGAAAATAAATGAAAATAAATGAAAATAAATGAAAATAAATGAAAATAAATGAAAATAAATCGAAAATAAATGAAAATAAATGAAAATAAATGAAAATAAATGAAAATAAATGAAAATAAATGAAAATAAATGAAAATAAATGAAAATAAATGAAAATAAATGAAAATAAATGAAAATAAATGAAAATAAATGAAAATAAATGAAAATAAATGAAAATAATGAAAATAAATGAAAATAAATGAAAATAAATGAAAATAAATGAAAATAAATGAAAATAAATGAAAATAAATGAAAATTAATGAAAATAAATGAAAATAAATGAAAATATATGAATAATAAATGAAAATAAATGAAAATAAATGAAAATAAATGAAAATAAATGAAAATAAATGAAAATAAATGAAAATAAATGAAAATAAATGAAAATAAATGAAAATAAATGAAAATAAATGAAAATAAATGAAAATAAATGAAAATAAATGAAAATAAATGAAAATAAATGAAAATAAATGAAAATAAATGAAAATAAATGAAAATAAATGAAATAAATGAAAATAATGTAAATAAATGAAAATAAATGAAAATAAATGAAAATAAATGAAAATAAATGAAAATAAATGAAATAAATGAAAATAAATGAAAATAAATGAAAATAAATTAAAATAATAAATGAAACTAAATGAAAATAAATTAAAATAATAAATGAAATAAATGAACATAAATGAAAATAAATGAAAATAAATGAAAATAAATGAAAATAAATGAAAATAAATGAAATAAATAAATAATGAAAATAAATGAAAATAAATGAAAATAAATGAAAATAAATGAAAATAAATGAAAATAAATGAAAATAATGAAAATAAATGAAAATAAATGAAAATAAATGAAAATAAATGAAAATAAATGAAAATAAATGAAAATAAATGAAAATAAATGAAAATAAATGAAAATAAATGAAAATAAATGAAAATAAATGAAAATAAATGAAAATAAATGAAAATAAATGAAAATAAATGAAAATAAATGAAAATAAATGAAAATAAATGAAAATAAATGAAAATAAATGAAAATAAATGAAATAAATGAAAATAAATGAAAATAAATGAAAATAAATGAAAATAAATGAAATAAATGAAAATAAATGAAAATAAATGAAAATAAATGAAAATAATGAAAATAAATGAAAATAAATGAAAATAAATGAAAATAAATGAAAATAAATGAAAATAAATGAAAATAAATGAAAATAAATGAAAATAAATGAAAATAAATGAAAATAAATGAAAATAAATGAAAATAAATGAAAATAAATGAAAATAAATGAAAATAAATGAAAATAAATGAAAATAAATGAAAATAAATGAAAATAAATGAAAATAAATGAAAATAAATGAAAAAAATGAAAATAAATGAAAATAAATGAAATAAATTAAAATAATAAATGAAACTAATGAAAATAAATTAAAATAATAAATGAAACTAAATGAACATAAATGAAAATAAATGAAAATAAATAAAAATAAATGAAAATAAATGAAAATAAATGAAAATAAATGAAAATAAATGAAAATAAATGAAATAATGAAAATAAATGAAAATAAATGAAAATAAATGAAAATAAATGAAAATAAATGAAAATAAATGAAAATAAATGAAAATAAATGAAAATAAATGAAAATAAATGAAAATAAATGAAAATAAATGAAAATAAATGAAAATAAATGAAAATAAATGAAAATAAATGAAAATAAATGAAAATAAATGAAAATAAATGAAAATAAATGAAAATAAATGAAAATAAATGAAAATAAATGAAAATAAATGAAAATAAATGAAAATAAATGAAAATAAATGAAAATAAATGAAAATAAATGAAAATAAATGAAAATAAATGAAAATAAATGAAAATAAATGAAAATAAATGAAAATAAATGAAAATAAATGAAAATAAATGAAAATAAATGAAAATAAATGAAAATAAATGAAAATAAATGAAAATAAATGAAAATAAATGAAAATAAATGAAAATAAATGAAAATAAATGAAAATAAATGAAAATAAATGAAAATAAATGAAAATAAATGAAAATAAATGAAAATAAATGAAAATAAATGAAAATAAATGAAAATAAATGAAAATAAATGAAAATAAATGAAAATAAATGAAAATAAATGAAAATAAATGAAAATAAATGAAAATAAATGAAAATAAATGAAAATAAATGAAAATAAATGAAAATAAATGAAAATAAATGAAAATAAATGAAAATAAATGAAAATAAATGAAAATAAATGAAAATAAATGAAAATAAATAAAAATAAATGAAAATAGATGAAAATTAATAAAGATTAATGAAAATAATTGATAGTACATGAAAATAAATGAAAATACATATACACAAATGAAAATAAATGAAAATTGATGAAAGTAAATGAAAATAAATAAAAATAGATGAAAATAAATGCAGACAAATGAAAATAAATAAAAATAAATAAAAATAAATGAAAATAAATGATAATACATGAAAATAAATGAAAATACATGTAAATGGATGAAAGTAATTGAAAATACGTTTAAATAAATGAAAATTAATGAAAATACATGTAAATACAGGAGAATTAAATGATAATTAATGAAAATACATGTAAATAAATGAAAATAAATGAAAACAAATGAAAATACATGTAAATGCATGAAAGTAAATGAAAATACGTTTAAATAAATAAAAATTAATAAAAATACATGTAAATACATGAAAGTAAATGTTAATTAATGAAAGTACATGTAAATAAATGAAAATAAATGAAAACAAATGTAAATACATTAAATTAAATGAAAATAAATGAAAATAAATGAAAATAAATGAAAATAAATGAAAATAAATGAAAATAAATGAAAATAAAAGAAAATAAATGAAAATAAATGAAAATAAATGAAAATAAATGAAAATAAATGAAAATAATAAATGAAACTAAATGAAAATAAATGAAAATAAATGAAAATAAATGAAAATAAATGAAAATAAATGAAAATAAATGAAAATAAATGAAAATAAATGAAAATAAATGAAAATAAATGAAAATAAATGAAAATAAATGAAAATAAATGAAAATAAATGAAAAAAATGAAAATAAATGAAAATAAATGAAAATAAATGAAAATAAATGAAAATAAATGAAAATAAATGAAAATAAATGAAAATAAATGAAAATAAATGAAAATAAATGAAAATAAATGAAAATAAATGAAAATAAATGAAAATAAATGAAAATAAATGAAAATAAATGAAAATAAATGAAAATAAATGAAAATAAATGAAAATAAATGAAAATAAATGAAAATAAATGAAAATAAATGAAAATAAATGAAAATAAATGAAAATAAATGAAAATAAATGAAAATAAATGAAAATAAATGAAAATAAATGAAAATAAATGAAAATAAATGAAAATAAATGAAAATAAATGAAAATAAATGAAAATAAATGAAAATAAATGAAAATAAATGAAAATAAATGAAAATAAATGAAAATAAATGAAAATAAATGAAAATAAATGAAAATAAATGAAAATAAATGAAAATAAATGAAAATAAATGAAAATAAATGAAAATAAATGAAATTAAATGAAAATAAATGAAAATACATGAAAATAAATGAAAATAAATGAAAATAAATGAAAGTAAATGAAAATAAATGAAAATAAATGAAAATAAATAAAAATAAATGAAAATAAATGAAAATAAATGAAAATAAATGAAAATAAATGAAAATAAATGAAAATAAATGAAAATAAATGAAAATAAATGAAAATAAATGAAAATAAATGAAAATAAATGAAAATACATAAAAATTCATATACACAAATGAAAATAAATGAAAATTCATGAAAGTAAATGAAAATAAATAAAAGTAGATGAAAATAAATGAAGACAAATGAAAATAAATGAAAATAAATGAAAATAATTAGTTATTCTATACCGTTCCTACTCCATCCGGTTTAGATAAGGGATTGTGGGTGGTGGTGCGCGTGGGCGGTGACGTCACAGGGAGCGTGGGCGCTTTTATCATTGTCCCGGTCAAGGTCATGTCAAGGTCATATCAAGGTCATGTCAAGGTCATGTCAAGGTCATGTCAAGGTCATGTCAAGGTCATGTCAAGGTCATGTCAAGGTCATGTCAAGGTCATGTCAAGGTCATGTCAAGGTCATGTCAAGGTCATGTCAAGGTCATGTCAAGGTCATGTCAAGGTCATGTCAAGGTCATGTCAAGGTCATGTCAAGGTCATGTCAAGGTCATGTCAAGGTCATGTCAAGGTCATGTCAAGGTCATGTCAAGGTCATGTCAAGGTCATGTCAAGGTCATGTCTAGGTCATGTCAAGGTCATGTCAAGGTCATGTCAAAAACATGTTTACAGTAAACTTGTACTAGAAACCGCAATAGCTGATAATAAACAACTGATAAGAATCAATGATGAGAGAAAAACATGTTTACGATAAATTTCTGCCGGAAACCGCAATAGCTAATAATAAACAATTGATAAGAATCAATGATGAGTGAAAAACATGTTTACGATAAATTTCTACCGGAAACCATAGTAGCTGATAATAAACAACAGATAAGAATCACAGAAAAACATGTTTACGATAAATTTGTACAGGAAACCGCAAGGTCACGATGCAAGGCGTGAGAGTGAAAAAAATGTTTACAGTAAAGTTGTAACGGAAACTGATAATATTAAAAAATAAGTGTGAGAAAAAAACATTTTATAGGTTATTATTAAAAGAATTTAAAATGCTGACACTGCTTAGTTGCACAATGTCATCGATAGAATACGCACGTAAATTGGAGGAATTTGGCGAGAAACTTCGAAAACTAAGTCAAGATTTAACGTTGTATGAAGATAAAAGTAAAGTGATTGAACAATTAAATAGACTAAGTTTAAGCGCTACATGGGATAAAGTATTTGAAAAGCGTCAATTACCGCTAGCTCAATATCCATTAAGACAAATTCAACCTACAAAATGGCCGCATTGAAAATGACTTTCATAATTCTGACGGCAGTGTTAAACAATATCCTTTACACAAACGTCCCTATTGGAGTAAAATATATGGCCGTATGTTTTAACGAAGGATTTGAGTGTCAACGTTCAGAATGGCAGATGATGTCTTTAAATAAAGTGAATGATGGAAAGTTGCCAGTGTTTTCAATTAATGTACCAACTAATCAGACGAGATACAAGTTGAAGCTTACATTTCAAGATGGGACCGAGAGTGACGTTGAGGCGTGGCAATACATCTCAACTTCTATAGCCGAAGCTGATTTAAGAAGTATTGGTGGTATTGAAGCAGACCAGTTAACATTAGGGAATAATGATAAAATAATTCAAAATGAACTCCACAAAATATTTTCAATGTTATGCGCAATATTATCAGCAGTTTCTGTTCTATTGTTAAAAATTGCGATAAAAAATGTAAGAAATCGATATTCTTTAACAAAATAAATGAATACAAATATACAGGGTGTTTCAATAAAAATCTCATTTACATTTTGTTGTTCGTTTTCGTTGTTCTATATTGTTGTATGATTTCGTGGTTCGATTTCGTTGTTCGATTGCGTTGTTCCATTTCGTTGTTCTATTTCGTGGTTTCAGTTTGTTGTTCGATTTCGTTGTTCAATATCGAAGTTGGATTTCGTTGTTCGATTTCGGTGTTCGATTTTGTTGTTCGATTCGTTATTTGATTTCGTTGTTCGAATTCGTTGTTCGAATTTGTTGGTCGATTTCGTTGATCGTTGTTAGATTTCGTTGTTCGTTTTCGTGGTTCGATTTCGTTGTTCTATTTCGTTGTTCGATTTCGTTGTTCGATTTCGTTGTTCGATTTCGTTGTTCGATTTCGTTGTTCGATTTCGTTGTTCGATTTCGTTGTTCGATTTCGTTGTTCGAATTTGTTGGTCGATTTCGTTGATCGTTGTTAGATTTCGTTGTTCGTTTTCGTGGTTCGATTTCGCTGTTCGATTTCGTTGATCGATTTCGTTGTCCGATTCCGTTGTTCAATTTCGTTGTTCGTTTTCGTTGTTCTATATTGTTGTATGATTTCGTGGTTCGATTTCGTTGTTCGATTGCGTTGTTCCATTTCGTTGTTCTATTTCGTGGTTCGATTTCGTGGTTTCAGTTTGTTGTTCGATTTCGTTGTTCGATATCGAAGTTGGATTTCGTTGTTCAATTTCGTTGTTCTATTTCGTTGTTCGATTTCGTTGTTCGATTTCGTTGTTCGATTTCGTTGTTCGATTTCGAAGTTCGATTTCGTTGTTCGATTTCGTTGTTAGATTTCGTTGTTCGATTTCGTTGTTCGATTTCGTTGTTCGATTTCGTTGTTCGATTTCGTTGTTCGATTTCGTTGTTCGATTTCGTTGTTCGATTTCGTTGTTCGATTTCGTTGTTCGATTTCGTTGTTCGATTTCATTGTTCGATTTCGTTGTTCGATTTCGTTGTTCGATTTCGTTGTTCGATTTCGAAGTTCGATTTCGTTGTTCGATTTCGTGGTTCGAATGCGTTGTTCGAATTCGTGGTTCGATTTCGTTGTTCGATTTCATTGTTCGATTTCGTGGTTCGAATTCGTTGTTCGAATTCGTTGTTCGAATTCGTTGTTCGTTGTTAGATTTCGTTGTTCGTTGTTAGATTTCGTTGTTCTTTGTTCGATTTCGTTGTTCGCTGTTAGATTTCGTTGTTCTTTGTTCAATTTCGTTGTTCGATTATGTTGTTCGATTTTCGTTGTTCGATTTCGTTATTCGATTTCGTTGTTCGATTTCGTTGTTCGATTTCGTTGTTCGATTTCGTGGTTCTTTCGTTGTTCGATTGCGTTGTTCCATTTCGTTATTCTCTTTCGTGGTTCGATTTCGTGGTTTTAGTTTGTTGTTCGAGTTCGTTATTCGATTTCGTTGTTCGATTTTCGTTGTTCGATTTCGTTGTTCGATTTCGTGGTTCGATTTCGTTGTTCGATTTCGTTATTCGATTCCGTTGTTCGATTTCATTGTTAGATTTCGTTGTTCGATGTCGTTGTTCGATTTCGTTGTTCGATTTCGTTGTTCGATTTCGTTGTTCGATTTCGACGTTGGATTTCGAAGTTGGATTTCGTTGTTCGATTTCATTGTTCGATTTTCGTTGTTCGATGTCGTTGTTCGATTTCGTTGTTCGATTTCGTGGTTTGAATTCGTTGTTCTATATTGTTGTATGATTTCGTGGTTCGATTTCGTTGTTCGATTGCGTTGTTCCATTTCGGTGTTCTATTTCGTGGTTCGATTTCGTGGTTTCAGTTTGTTGTTCGATTTCGTTGTTCGATATCGAAGTTGGATTTCGTTGTTCTATTTCGTTGTTCGATTTCGTTGTTCGATTTCGTTCGATTTCGTTGTTCCATTTCGTTATACGATTTCGTTATTCGATTTCATTGTTCGATTTCGTGGTTCGAATTCGTTCGAATTCGTTGTTCGTTGTTAGATTTCGTTGTTCGTTGTTAGATTTCGTTGTTTTTTGTTCGATTTCGTTGTTCGTTGTTAGATTTCGTAGTTCTTTGTTCAATTTCGTTGTTCGATTATGTTGTTCGATTTTCGTTGTTCGATTTCGTTGTTCGATTTCGTTATTCGATTCCGTTGTTCGATTTCATTGTTAGATTTCGTTGTGCGATGTCATTGTTCGATTTCGTTGTTCGATTTCGTTGTTCGATTTCGAAGTTGGATTTCGAAGTTGGATTTCGTTGTTCGATTTCGTTGTTCGATTTTCGTTGTTCGATTTCGTTGTTTGATTTCGTTATTCGATTCCGTTGTTCGATTTCATTGTTAGATTTCGTTGTGCGATGTCATTGTTCGATTTCGTTGTTCGATTTCGTTGTTCGATTTCGAAGTTGGATTTCGAAGTTGGATTTCGTTGTTCGATTTCGTTGTTCGATTTTCGTTGTTCGATTTCGTTGTTCGATTTCGTTGTTCGATTTCGTTGTTCGATTTCGTGGTTCGAATTCGTTGTTCTATATTGTTGTATGATTTCGTGGTTCGATTTCGTTGTTCGATTGCATTGTTCCATTTCGTTGTTCTATTTCGTGGTTCGATTTCGTGGTTTCAGTTTGTTGTTCGATTTCGTTGTTCGATATCGAAGTTGGATTCCGTTGTTCTATTTCGTTGTTCGATTTCGTTGTTCGATTCGTTATTCGATTTCGTTGTTCGATTTCGTTGTTCGATTTCGTCCGATTTCGTTGTTCCATTTCGTTGTTCGATTTCGTTGTTCGATTTCGTTGTTCGATTTCGTTGTTCGATTTCGTTGTTCGATTTCGTTGTTCGATTTCGAAGTTCGATTTCGTTGTTCGATTTCGTTGTTAGATTTCGTTGTTCGATTTCGTTGTTCGATTTCGTTGTTCGATTTCGTTGTTCGATTTCGTTGTTCGATTTCGTTGTTCGATTTCGTTGTTCGATTTCGTTGTTCGATTTCGTTGTTCGATTTCGTTGTTCGATTTCGTTGTTCGATTTCGTTGTTCGATTTCGTTGTTCGATTTCGAAGTTCGATTTCGTTGTTCGATTTCGTGGTTCGAATTCGTTGTTCGAATTCGTGGTTCGATTTCGTTGTTCGATTTCATTGTTCGATTTCGTGGTTCGAATTCGTTGTTCGAATTCGTTGTTCGTTGTTAGATTTCGTTGTTCGTTGTTAGATTTCGTTGTTCTTTGTTCGATTTCGTTGTTCGCTGTTAGATTTCGTTGTTCTTTGTTCAATTTCGTTGTTCGATTATGTTGTTCGATTTTCGTTGTTCGATTTCGTTATTCGATTTCGTTGTTCGATTTCGTTGTTCGATTTCGTTGTTCGATTTCGCGGTTCTTTCGTTGTTCGATTGCGTTGTTCCATTTCGTTATTCTCTTTCGTGGTTCGATTTCGTGGTTTTAGTTTGTTGTTCGAGTTCGTTATTCGATTTCGTTGTTCGATTTTCGTTGTTCGATTTCGTTGTTCGATTTCGTGGTTCGATTTCGTTGTTCGATTTCGTTATTCGATTCCGTTGTTCGATTTCATTGTTAGATTTCGTTGTTCGATGTCGTTGTTCGATTTCGTTGTTCGATTTCGTTGTTCGATTTCGTTGTTCGATTTCGTTGTTCGATTTTGACGTTGGATTTCGAAGTTGGATTTCGTTGTTCGATTTCATTGTTCGATTTTCGTTGTTCGATTTCGTTGTTCGATTTCGTTGTTCGATTTCGTGGTTTGAATTCGTTGTTCTATATTGTTGTATGATTTCGTGGTTCGATTTCGTTGTTCGATTGCGTTGTTCCATTTCGGTGTTCTATTTCGTGGTTCAATTTCGTGGTTTCAGTTTGTTGTTCGATTTCGTTGTTCGATATCGAAGTTGGATTTCGTTGTTCTATTTCGTTGTTCGATTTCGTTGTTCGATTCGTTATTCGTTTTCGTTGTTCGATTTCGTTGTTCGATTTCGTTCGATTTCGTTGTTCCATTTCGTTATACGATTTCGTTATTCGATTTCATTGTTCGATTTCGTGGTTCGAATTCGTTCGAATTCGTTGTTCGTTGTTAGATTTCGTTGTTCGTTGTTAGATTTCGTTGTTCTTTGTTCGATTTCGTTGTTCGTTGTTAGATTTCGTTGTTCTTTGTTCAATTTCGTTGTTCGATTATGTTGTTCGATTTTCGTTGTTCTATTTCGTAATTCGATTTCGTTGTTCGATTTCGTTGTTCGATTTCGTTGTTCGATTTCGTTATTCTCTTTCGTGGTTCGATTTCGTGGTTTCAGTTTGTTGTTCGAGTTCGTTATTCGATTTCGTTGTTCGATTTTCGTTGTTCGATTTCGTTGTTCGATTTCGTTATTCGATTCCGTTGTTCGATTTCATTGTTAGATTTCGTTGTGCGATGTCATTGTTCGATTTCGTTGTTCGATTTCGTTGTTCGATTTCGAAGTTGGATTTCGAAGTTGGATTTCGTTGTTCGATTTCGTTGTTCGATTTTCGTTGTTCGATTTCGTTGTTCGATTTCGTTGTTCGATTTCGTTGTTCGATTTCGTGGTTCGAATTCGTTGTTCTATATTGTTGTATGATTTCGTGGTTCGATTTCGTTGTTCGATTGCATTGTTCCATTTCGTTGTTCTATTTCGTGGTTCGATTTCGTGGTTTCAGTTTGTTGTTCGATTTCGTTGTTCGATATCGAAGTTGGATTTCGTTGTTCTATTTCGTTGTTCGATTTCGTTGTTCGATTCGTTATTCGATTTCGTTGTTCGATTTCGTTGTTCGATTTCGTTCGATTTCGTTGTTCCATTTCGTTGTTCGATTTCGTTGTTCGATTTCGTTGTTCGATTTCGTTGTTCAATTTCGTTGTTCGATTTCGTTGTTCCATTTCGTTGTTCGATTTCGTTGTTCGATTTCGAAGTTCGATTTCGTTGTTCGATTTCGTTGTTCGATTTTGTTGTTCGATTTCGTTGTTCGATTTCGTTGTTCGATTTCGTTGTTCGATTTCGTTGTTCGATTTCGAAGTTCGATTTCGTTGTTCGATTTCGTTGTTCGATTTTGTTGTTCGATTTCGTTGTTCGATTTCGTTGTTCGATTTCGTTGTTCGATTTCGTTGTTCGATTTCGTTGTTTGAATTCGTGTTCGATTTCGTTGATCGATTTCGTTGTTCGATTTTCATTGTTCGATTTGATTGTTCGATTTCGTTGATCGATTTCGTTTTTCGATTTCGTTGTTCGATTTCGTTGTTCGATTTCGTTGATCGATTTCGTTTTTCGATTTCGTTGTTCGATTTCGTTGTTCGAGTTTGTTGTCCGATTTCGTTGTTCGATTCGTTGTTCGATTTCGTTGTTCGAGTTCGTTGTTCGATTTCGTTGTTCGTTGTTAGATTTCGTTGTTCTTTGTTCGATTTCGTTGTTCGTTGTTAGATTTCGTTGTTCTTTGTTGAATTTCGTTGTTCGATTTCGTTGTTCGATTTCGTGGTTCGATTTCGTTGTTCGATTTCGTTATTCGATTCCGTAGTTCGTTTTCCTTGTTAGATTTCGTTGTTTGATGTCGTTGTTCGATTTCGTTGTTCGATTTCGTTGTTCGATTTCGTTGTTCGATTTCGTTGTTCGATTTCTAAGTTGGATTTCGAAGTTGGATTTCGTTGTTCGATTTCGTTGTTCGATTTCGTTGATCGATTTCGTTGTTCGATTTCGTTGATCGATTTCGTTTTTCGATTTCGTTGTTCGATTTCGTTGTTCGATTTCGTTGTTCGATTTAGTGATTCAAATTCGTTGTTTGAATTCGTTGTTCGATTTCGTTGTTCGTTATTCGATTTCGTTGTTCGATTTCGTGGTTCGATTTCTAAGTTGGATTTCGAAGTTGGATTTCGTTGTTCGATTTCGTTGTTCGATTTCGTTGTTCGATTTCGTTGATCGATTTCGTTTTTCGATTTCGTTATTCGATTCCGTTGTTCGATTTCCTTGTTAGATTTCGTTGTTCGATGTCGTTGTTCGATTTCGTTGTTCGATTTCGTTGTTCGATTTCGTTGTTCGATTTCGAAGTTGGATTTCGAAGTTGGATTTCGTTGTTCGATTTCGTTGTTCGATTTCGTTGATCGATTTCGTTGTTCGATTTCGTTGATCGATTTCGTTTTTCGATTTCGTTGTTCGATTTCGTTGTTCGATTTCGTTGTTCGATTTAGTGATTCAAATTCGTTGTTTGAATTCGTTGTTCGATTTCGTTGTTCGTTATTCGATTTCGTTGTTCGATTTCGTGGTTCGATTTCTAAGTTGGATTTCGAAGTTGGATTTCGAAGTTGGATTTCGTTGTTCGATTTCGTTGTTCGATTTCGTTGTTCGATTTCGTTGTTCGATTTCGTTGTTCGATTTCGTTGTTCGATTTCGTGGTTCGATTTCGTTGATCGATTTCGTTTTTCTATTTCATTGTTCGATTTCGTTGTTCGATTTCGTTGATCGATTTCGTTTTTCGATTTCGTTGTTCGATTTCGTTGTTCGATTTCGTTGTTCGATTTCGTTGTTCGATTTCGTTGTTCGATTTCGTTGTTCGATTTCTAAGTTGGATTTCGAAGTTGGATTTCGTTGTTCGATTTCGTTGTTCGATTTCGTTGATCGATTTCGTTGTTCGATTTCGTTGATCGATTTCGTTTTTCGATTTCGTTGTTCGATTTCGTTGTTCGATTTCATTGATCGATTTCGTTTTTCGATTTCGTTGTTCGATTTAGTGATTCGAATTCGTTGTTCGATTTCGTTGTTCGATTTCGTTGTTCGATTTCGTGGTTCGAATTCGTTGTTCGAATTCGTTGTTCGAATTCGTGGTTCGATTTCGTTGTTCGATTTCATTGTTCGATTTCGTGGTTCGAATTCGTTGTTCGAATTCGTTGTTCGTTGTTAGATTTCGTTGTTCGTTGTTAGATTTCGTTGTTCTTTGTTCGATTTCGTTGTTCGTTGTTAGATTTCGTTGTTCTTTGTTCAATTTCGTTGTTCGATTATGTTGTTCGATTTTCGTTGTTCGATTTCGTTATTCGATTTCGTTGTTCGATTTCGTGGTTCGATTTCGTTGTTCGATTGCGTTGTTCCATTTCGTTATTCTCCTTCGTGGTTCGATTTCGTGGTTTCAGTTCGTTGTTCGAGTTCGTTATTCGATTTCGTTGTTCGATTTCGTTGTTCGATTTCGTTGTTCGATTTTCATTGTTCGATTAGATTGTTCGATTTCGTTGATCGATTTCGTTTTTCGATTTTGAAGTTGGATTTCGTTGTTCGATTTCGTTGTTCGATTCGTTATTCGATTTCGTTGTTCGATTTCGTTGTTCAATTTCGTTCGATTTCGTTGTTCCATTTCGTTGTTCGATTTCGTTGTTCCATTTCGTGGTTCGAATTCGTTGTTCGAATTCGTTGTTCGATTTCGTTGTTCATTGTTAGAGATTTAGTTCTTCTTTGTTCGATTTCGTTGTTCGTTGTTAGATTTCGTTGTTCTTTGTTGAATTTCGTTGTTCGATTTCGTTGTTCGATTTCGTGGTTCGATTTCGTTGTTCGATTTCGTTATTCGATTCTGTAGTTCGTTTTCCTTGTTAGATTTCGTTGTTTGATGTCGTTGTTCGATTTCGTAGTTCGATTTCGTTGTTCGATTTCGTTGTTCGATTTCGTTGTTCGATTTCTAAGTTGGATTTCGAAGTTGGATTTCGTTGTTCGATTTCGTTGTTCGATTTCGTTGATCGATTTCGTTGTTCGATTTCGTTGATCGATTTCGTTTTTCGATTTCGTTGTTCGATTTCGTTGTTCGATTTCGTTGTTCGATTTAGTGATTCAAATTCGTTGTTTGAATTCGTTGTTCGATTTCGTTGTTCGTTATTCGATTTCGTTGTTCGATTTCGTGGTTCGATTTCGAAGTTGGATTTCGTTGTTCGATTTCGTTGTTCGATTTCGTTGTTCGATTTCGTTGTTCGATTTCGTTGTTCGATGTCGTTGTTCGATTTCGTTGTTCGATTTCGTTGTTCGATTTCGTTGTTCGATTTCGAAGTTGGATTTCGAAGTTGGATTTCGTTGTTCGATTTCGTTGTTCGATTTCGTTGATCGATTTCGTTGTTCGATTTCGTTGATCGATTTCGTTTTTCGATTTCGTTGTTCGATTTCGTTGTTCGATTTCGTTGTTCGATTTAGTACATCAAATTCGTTGTTTGAATTCGTTGTTCGATTTCGTTGTTCGTTATTCGATTTCGTTGTTCGATTTCGTGGTTCGATTTCTAAGTTGGATTTCGAAGTTGGATTTCGAAGTTGGATTTCGTTGTTCGATTTCGTTGTTCGATTTCGTTGTTCGATTTCGTTGTTCGATTTCGTTGTTCGATTTCGTTGTTCGATTTCGTGGTTCGATTTCGTTGATCGATTTCGTTTTTCTATTTCATTGTTCGATTTCGTTGTTCGATTTCGTTGATCGATTTCGTTTTTCGATTTCGTTGTTCGATTTCGTTGTTCGATTTCGTTGTTCGATTTCGTTGTTCGATTTCGTTGTTCGATTTCGTTGTTCGATTTCGTTGTTCGATTTCTAAGTTGGATTTCGAAGTTGGATTTCGTTGTTCGATTTCGTTGTTCGATTTCGTTGATCGATTTCGTTGTTCGATTTCGTTGATCGATTTCGTTTTTCGATTTCGTTGTTCGATTTCGTTGTTCGATTTCATTGATCGATTTCGTTTTTCGATTTCGTTGTTCGATTTAGTGATTCGAATTCGTTGTTCGATTTCGTTGTTCGATTTCGTTGTTCGATTTCGTGGTTCGAATTCGTGGTTCGATTTCGTTGTTCGATTTCATTGTTCGATTTCGTGGTTCGAATTCGTTGTTCGAATTCGTTGTTCGTTGTTAGATTTCGTTGTTCGTTGTTAGATTTCGTTGTTCTTTGTTCGATTTCGTTGTTCGTTGTTAGATTTCGTTGTTCTTTGTTCAATTTCGTTGTTCGATTATGTTGTTCGATTTTCGTTGTTCGATTTCGTTATTCGATTTCGTTGTTCGATTTCGTTGTTTGATTTCGTTGTTCGATTTCGTGGTTCGATTTCGTTGTTCGATTGCGTTGTTCCATTTCGTTATTCTCCTTCGTGGTTCGATTTCGTGGTTTCAGTTCGTTGTTCGAGTTCGTTATTCGATTTCGTTGTTCGATTTCGTTGTTCGATTTCGTTGTTCGATTTTCATTGTTCGATTAGATTGTTCGATTTCGTTGATCGATTTCGTTTTTCGATTTTGAAGTTGGATTTCGTTGTTCGATTTCGTTGTTCGATTCGTTATTCGATTTCGTTGTTCGATTTCGTTGTTCAATTTCGTTCGATTTCGTTGTTCCATTTCGTTGTTCGATTTCGTTGTTCCATTTCGTGGTTCGAATTCGTTGTTCGAATTCGTTGTTCGATTTCGTTGTTCATTGTTAGAGATTTAGTTCTTCTTTGTTCGATTTCGTTGTTCGTTGTTAGATTTCGTTGTTCTTTGTTCAATTTCGTTGTTCGATTTCGTTGTTCGATTTTTGTTGTTCGATTTTCTTTGTTCGATTTCGTTGTTCGATTTCGTTGTTCGCTTTCGTTGTTCGATTTCGTGGTTCGAATTCGTTGTTCGAATTCGTTGGTCGATTTCGTTGTTCGTTGTTAGATTTTGTTGTTCGTTTTCGTGGTTCGATTTCGTTGTTCTATTTCGTTGTCCGATTCCGTTGTTCGATATCGTTGTTCGTTTTCGTTGTTCGATATTGTTGTATGATTTCGTGGTTCGATTTCGTTGTTCGATTGCGTTGTTCCATTTCGTTGTTCTATTTCGTGGTTTCAGTTTGTTGTTCGATTTCGATTTCGTTGTTCGATTTCGTTGTTCGATTTCGTTGTTCGATTTCGTTGTTCGTTGTTAGATTTCGTTGTTCTTTGTTCGATTTCGTTGTTCGTTGTTAGATTTCGTTGTTCTTTGTTCAATTTCGTTGTTCGATTATGTTGTTCGATTTCATTGTTCGATTTCGTTGATCGATTTCGTTTTTCGATTTCGTTGTTCGATTTAGTGATTCGAATTCGTTGTTCGATTTCGTTGTTCGATTTCGTTGTTCGATTTCGTTGTTCGATTTCGGGTTCGAATTCGTTGTTCGAATTCGTTGTTCGAATTCGTGGTTCGATTTCGTTGTTCGATTTCATTGTTCGATTTCGTGGTTCGAATTCGTTGTTCGAATTCGTTGTTCGTTGTTAGATTTCGTTGTTCGTTGTTAGATTTCGTTGTTCTTTGTTCGATTTCGTTGTTCGTTGTTAGATTTCGTTGTTCTTTGTTCAATTTCGTTGTTCGATCTCGTTGTCCGATTCCGTTGTTAGATTTCGTTGTTCGTTTTCGTTGTTCGATATTGTTGTATGATTTCGTGGTTCGATTTCGTTGTTCGATTGCGTCGTTCCATTTCGTTGTTCTATTTCGTGGTTCGATTTCGTGGTTTCAGTTTGTTGTTCGATTTCGATTTCGCTGTTCGATTTCGAAGTTGGATTTCGTTGTTCTATTTCGTTGTTCTAATTCGTTGTTCGATTTCGTTGTTCGATTTCGTTGTTCGATTTCGTTGTTAGATTTCGTTGTTCGTTGTTAGATTTCGTTGTTCGATTTCGTTGTCCGATTCCGTTGTTCGATTTCGTTGTTCGTTTTCGTTGTTCGATATTGTTGTATGATTTCGAAGTTGGATTTCGTTGTTCTATTTCGTTGTTCTAATTCGTTGTTCGATTTCGTTGTTCGATTTCGTTGTTCGATTTAGTTGTTCGATTTCGTTGTTCGATTTCGTTGTTCGATTTTGAAGTTCGATTTCGTTGTTCGATTTCGTTGTTCGATTTCGTTGTTCGATTTCGTTGTCCGATTCCGTTGTTCGATTTCGTTGTTCGTTTTCGTTGTTCGATATTGTTGTATGATTTCGTGGTTCGATTTCGTTGTTCGATTGCGTTGTTCCATTTCGTTGTTCTATTTCGTGGTTCGATTTCGTGGTTTCAGTTTGTTGTTCGATTTCGATTTCGCTGTTCGATTTCGAAGTTGGATTTTGTTGTTCTATTTCGTTGTTCTAATTCGTTGTTCGATTTCGTTGTTCGATTTCGTTGTTCGATTCGTTATTCGATCTCGTTGTCCGATTCCGTTGTTCGATTTCGTTGTTCGTTTTCGTTGTTCGATATTGTTGTATGATTTCGTGGTTCGATTTCGTTGTTCGATTGCGTCGTTCCATTTCGTTGTTCGATTTCGTGGTTCGAATTCGTTGTTCGATTTTGTTGTTCGATTTCGTTGTTCGATTTCGTTGTTCTATTTCGTTGTTCGATTTCATTGTTCGATTTCGTTGTTCGAATTGGTTGTTCGAATTCGTTGTTCGAATTCGTTGTTCGAATTCGTTGTTCGAATTCGTTGTTCGATTTCGAAGTTCGATTTCGTTGTTCGATTTCGTTGTTCGATTTCGTTGCTCGATTTCGTTGTTCGATTTCGTTGTTCGATTTCGTTGTTCGATTGCGTTGTTCGATTTCGTTGTTCGATTTCGTTGTTCGATTTCGTTGTTCGATTTCGTTGTTCGATTTCGTTGTTCGATTTCGTTGTTCGATTTCGTTGTTCGATTTCGTTGTTCGATTTCGTTGTTCGATTTCGTTGTTCGATTTCGTTGTTCGATTTCGTTGTTCGATTTCGTTGTTCGATTTCGTTGTTCGATTTCGTAGTTCGATTTCGTTGTTCGTTTTCGTTGTTCGATTCGTTATTCGATCTCGTTGTCCGATTCCGTTGTTCGATTTCGTTGTTCGATTTCGTTGTTCGATTCGTTATTCGATCTCGTTGTCCGATTCCGTTGTTCGATTTCGTTGTTCGTTTTCGTTGTTCGATATTGTTGTATGATTTCGTGGTTCGATTTCGTTGTTCGATTGCGTCGTCCCATTTCGTTGTTCGATTTCGTGGTTCGAATTCGTTGTTCGAATTCGTTGTTCGATTTCGTTGTTCGATTTTGTTGTTCGATTTCGTTGTTCGATTTCGTTGTTCGATTTCGTTGTTCGATTTCGTTGTTCGATTTCGTTGTTCGATTTCGTTGTTCGAATTCGTTGTTCGAATTCGTTGTTCGAATTCGTTGTTCGAATTCGTTGTTCGATTTCGTTGTTTGATTTCGTTGTTCGATTTCGTTGTTCGATTTTGAAGTTCGATTTCGTTGTTCGATTTCGTTGTTCGATTTCGTTGTTCGATTTCGTTGTTCGATTGCGTTGTTCGATTTCGTTGTTCGATTTCGTTGTTCGATTTCGTTGTTCGATTTCGTTGTTCGATTTCGTTGTTCGATTTCGTTGTTCGATTTCGTTGTCCGATTTCGTTGTTCGATTTCGTTGTTCGATTTCGTTGTTCGATTTCAAAGTTCGATTACGTTGATCGATTTCGTTGTTCGATTTCGTTGTTCGATTTCGTTGTTCGATTTCGTATTTCGTTGTTCGAATTCGTTGTTCAATTTCGTTGTTCGATTTCGTTGTTCGATTTCGTTGTTTGAATTCGTGTTCGATTTCGTTGTTCTATTCGAAGTTCGATTTCGTTGTTCGATTTCGTTGTTCGATTTCGTTGTTCGATTTCGTTGTTCGATTTCGTTGTTCGATTTCTTTGTTCGATTTCGTTGTTCGATTTCGTTGTTCGATTTCGTTGTTCGATGTCGTTGTTCGAATTCGTTGTTCGATTTCGTTGTTCGATTTCGTTGTTCGATTTCGTTGTTCGATTTCGTTGTTCGATTTCGTTGTTCGATTTCGTTGTTCGATTTTGAAGTTCGATTTCGTTGTTCGATTTCGTTGTTCGATTTCGTTGTTCGATTTCGTTGTTCGATTTCGTTGTCCGATTCCGTTGTTCGATTTCGTTGTTCGTTTTCGTTGTTCGATATTGTTGTATGATTTCGTGGTTCGATTTCGTTGTTCGATTGCGTTGTTCCATTTCGTTGTTCTATTTCGTGGTTCGATTTCGTGGTTTCAGTTTGTTGTTCGATTTCGATTTCGCTGTTCGATTTCGAAGTTGGATTTCGTTGTTCTATTTCGTTGTTCTAATTCGTTGTTCGATTTCGTTGTTCGATTTCGTTGTTCGATTTCGTTGTTCGATTCGTTATTCGATTTCGTTGTTCGATTTCGTTGTTCGATTTCGTTGTTCGATTTCGTTGTTCGATCTCGTTGTCCGATTCCGTTGTTAGATTTCGTTGTTCGTTTTCGTTGTTCGATATTGTTGTATGATTTCGTGGTTCGATTTCGTTGTTCGATTGCGTCGTTCCATTTCGTTGTTCTATTTCGTGGTTCGATTTCGTGGTTTCAGTTTGTTGTTCGATTTCGATTTCGCTGTTCGATTTCGAAGTTGGATTTCGTTGTTCTATTTCGTTGTTCTAATTCGTTGTTCGATTTCGTTGTTCGATTTCGTTGTTCGATTTCGTTGTTCGATTCGTTATTCGATTTCGTTGTTTGATTTCTTCTTCGATTTCGTTGTTCCATTTCGTTATTCGATTTCGTTGTTCGATTTCGTTGTTAGATTTCGTTGTTCGTTGTTAGATTTCGTTGTTCGATTTCGTTGTCCGATTCCGTTGTTCGATTTCGTTGTTCGTTTTCGTTGTTCGATATTGTTGTATGATTTCGTGGTTCGATTTCGTTGTTCGATTTCGTTGTTCGATTTCGTTGTTCGATTTCGTTGTCCGATTTCGTTGTTCGATTTCGTTGTTCGATTTCGTTGTTCGATTTCGTTGTTCGATTTCGTTGTTCGAATTCGTTGTTCGAATTCGTTGTTCGATTTCGTTGTTCGATTTCGTTGTTCGATTTCAAAGTTCGATTACGTTGATCGATTTCGTTGTTCGATTTCGTTGTTCGATTTCGTTGTTCGATTTCGTATTTCGTTGTTCGAATTCGTTGTTCAATTTCGTTGTTCGATTTCGTTGTTCGATTTCGTTGTTTGAATTCGTGTTCGATTTCGTTGTTCTATTCGAAGTTCGATTTCGTTGTTCGATTTCGTTGTTCGATTTCGTTGTTCGATTTCGTTGTTCGATTTCGTTGTTCGATTTCTTTGTTCGATTTCGTTGTTCGATTTCGTTGTTTGATTTCGTTGTTCGATGTCGTTGTTCGAATTCGTTGTTCGATTTCGTTGTTCGATATCGTTGTTCGATTTCGTTGTTCGATTTCGTTGTTCGATTTCGTTGTTCGATTTCGTTGTTCGATTTTGAAGTTCGATTTCGTTGTTCGATTTCGTTGTTCGATTTCGTTGTTCGATTTCGTTGTTCGATTTCGTTGTCCGATTCCGTTGTTCGATTTCGTTGTTCGTTTTCGTTGTTCGAAATTGTTGTATGATTTCGTGGTTCGATTTCGTTGTTCGATTGCGTTGTTCCATTTCGTTGTTCGATTTTGAAGTTCGATTTCGTTGTTCGATTTCGTTGTTCGATTTCGTTGTTCGATTTCGTTGTCCGATTCCGTTGTTCGATTTCGTTGTTCGTTTTCGTTGTTCGATATTGTTGTATGATTTCGTGGTTCGATTTCGTTGTTCGATTGCGTTGTTCCATTTCGTTGTTCTATTGCGTGGTTCGATTTCGTGGTTTCAGTTTGTTGTTCGATTTCGATTTCGCTGTTCGATTTCGAAGTTGGATTTTGTTGTTCTATTTCGTTGTTCTAATTCGTTGTTCGATTTCGTTGTTCGATTTCGTTGTTCGATTCGTTATTCGATCTCGTTGTCCGATTCCGTTGTTCGATTTCGTTGTTCGTTTTCGTTGTTCGATATTGTTGTATGATTTCGTGGTTCGATTTCGTTGTTCGATTGCGTCATTCCATTTCGTTGTTCGATTTCGTGGTTCGAATTCGTTGTTCGATTTCGTTGTTCGATTTTGTTGTTCGATTTCGTTGTTCGATTTCGTTGTTCTATTTCGTTGTTCGATTTCGTTGTTCGATTTCGTTGTTCGAATTCGTTGTTCGAATTCGTTGTTCGAATTCGTTGTTCGAATTCGTTGTTCGAATTCGTTGTTCGATTTCGAAGTTCGATTTCGTTGTTCGATTTCGTTGTTCGATTTCGTTGCTCGATTTCGTTGTTCGATTTCGTTGTTCGATTTCGTTGTTAGATTGCGTTGTTCGATTTCGTTGTTCGATTTCGTTGTTCGATTTCGTTGTTCGATTTCGTTGTTCGATTTCGTTGTTCGATTTCGTTGTTCGATTTCGTTGTTCGATTTCGTTGTTCGATTTCGTTGTTCGATTTCGTTGTTCGATTTCGTTGTTCGATTTCGTTGTTCGATTTCGTTGTTCGATTTCGTTGTTCGATTTCGTTGTTCGATTTCGTTGTTCGATTTCGTTGTTCGATTTCGTAGTTCGATTTCGTTGTTCGTTTTCGTTGTTCGATTCGTTATTCGATCTCGTTGTCCGATTCCGTTGTTCGATTTCGTTGTTCGATTTCGTTGTTCGATTCGTTATTCGATCTCGTTGTCCGATTCCGTTGTTCGATTTCGTTGTTCGTTTTCGTTGTTCGATATTGTTGTATGATTTGGTGGTTCGATTTCGTTGTTCGATTGCGTCGTCCCATTTCGTTGTTCGATTTCGTGGTTCGAATTCGTTGTTCGAATTCGTTGTTCGATTTCGTTGTTCGATTTTGTTGTTCGATTTCGTTGTTCGATTTCGTTGTTCGATTTCGTTGTTCGATTTCGTTGTTCGATTTCGTTGTTCGATTTCGTTGTTCGAATTCGTTGTTCGAATTCGTTGTTCGAATTCGTTGTTCGAATTCGTTGTTCGATTTCGTTGTTTGATTTCGTTGTTCGATTTCGTTGTTCGATTTTGAAGTTCGATTTCGTTGTTCGATTTCGTTGTTCGATTTCGTTGTTCGATTTCGTTGTTCGATTGCGTTGTTCGATTTCGTTGTTCGATTTCGTTGTTCGATTTCGTTGTTCGATTTCGTTGTTCGATTTCGTTGTTCGATTTCGTTGTCCGATTTCGTTGTTCGATTTCGTTGTTCGATTTCGTTGTTCGATTTCGTTGTTCGATTTCGTTGTTCGAATTCGTTGTTCGAATTCGTTGTTCGATTTCGTTGTTCGATTTCGTTGTTCGATTTCAAAGTTCGATTACGTTGATCGATTTCGTTGTTCGATTTCGTTGTTCGATTTCGTTGTTCGATTTCGTATTTCGTTGTTCGAATTCGTTGTTCAATTTCGTTGTTCGATTTCGTTGTTCGATTTCGTTGTTTGAATTCGTGTTCGATTTCGTTGTTCTATTCGAAGTTCGATTTCGTTGTTCGATTTCGTTGTTCGATTTCGTTGTTCGATTTCGTTGTTCGATTTCGTTGTTCGATTTCTTTGTTCGATTTCGTTGTTCGATTTCGTTGTTCGATTTCGTTGTTCGATGTCGTTGTTCGAATTCGTTGTTCGATTTCGTTGTTCGATTTCGTTGTTCGATTTCGTTGTTCGATTTCGTTGTTCGATTTCGTTGTCCGATTTCGTTGTTCGATTTCGTTGTTCGATTACGTTGTTCGATTTCGTTGTTCGATCTCGTTGTCCGATTCCGTTGTTAGATTTCGTTGTTCGTTTTCGTTGTTCGATATTGTTGTATGATTTCGTGGTTCGATTTCGTTGTTCGATTGCGTCGTTCCATTTCGTTGTTCGATTTCGTTGTTCGATTTCGTTGTTCGATTCGTTATTCGATTTCGTTGTTTGATTTCTTCTTCGATTTCGTTGTTCCATTTCGTTATTCGATTTCGTTGTTCGATTTCGTTGTTAGATTTCGTTGTTCGTTGTTAGATTTCGTTGTTCGATTTCGTTGTCCGATTCCGTTGTTCGATTTCGTTGTTCGTTTTCGTTGTTCGATATTGTTGTATGATTTCGTGGTTCGATTTCGTTGTTCGATTTCGTTGTTCGATTTCGTTGTTCGATTTCGTTGTCCGATTTCGTTGTTCGATTTCGTTGTTCGATTTCGTTGTTCGATTTCGTTGTTCGATTTCGTTGTTCGAATTCGTTGTTCGAATTCGTTGTTCGATTTCGTTGTTCGATTTCAAAGTTCGATTACGTTGATCGATTTCGTTGTTCGATTTCGTTGTTCGATTTCGTTGTTCGATTTCGTATTTCGTTGTTCGAATTCGTTGTTCAATTTCGTTGTTCGATTTCGTTGTTCGATTTCGTTGTTTGAATTCGTGTTCGATTTCGTTGTTCTATTCGAAGTTCGATTTCGTTGTTCGATTTCGTTGTTCGATTTCTTTGTTCGATTTCGTTGTTCGATTTCGTTGTTCGATTTCGTTGTTCGATGTCGTTGTTCGAATTCGTTGTTCGATTTCGTTGTTCGATATCGTTGTTCGATTTCGTTGTTCGATTTCGTTGTTCGATTTCGTTGTTCGATTTCGTTGTTCGATTTTGAAGTTCGATTTCGTTGTTCGATTTCGTTGTTCGATTTCGTTGTTCGATTTCGTTGTTCGATTTCGTTGTCCGATTCCGTTGTTCGATTTCGTTGTTCGTTTTCGTTGTTCGATATTGTTGTATGATTTCGTGGTTCGATTTCGTTGTTCGATTGCGTTGTTCAAATTCGTTGTTCTATTTCGTGGTTCGATTTCGTGGTTTCAGTTTGTTGTTCGATTTCGATTTCGCTGTTCGATTTCGAAGTTGGATTTCGTTGTTCAATTTCGTTGTTCTAATTCGTTGTTCGATTTCGTTGTTCGATTTCGTTGTTCGATTTCGTTGTTCGATTCGTTATTCGATTTCGTTGTTCGATTTCGTTGTTCGATTTCGTTGTTCGATTTCGTTGTTCGATCTCGTTGTCCGATTCCGTTGTTAGATTTCGTTGTTCGTTTTCGTTGTTCGATATTGTTGTATGATTTCGTGGTTCGATTTCGTTGTTCGATTGCGTCGTTCCATTTCGTTGTTCTATTTCGTGGTTCGATTTCGTGGTTTCAGTTTGTTGTTCGATTTCGATTTCGCTGTTCGATTTCGAAGTTGGATTTCGTTGTTCTATTTCGTTGTTCTAATTCGTTGTTCGATTTCGTTGTTCGATTTCGTTGTTCGATTTCGTTGTTCGATTCGTTATTCGATTTCGTTGTTTGATTTCTTCTTCGATTTCGTTGTTCCATTTCGTTATTCGATTTCGTTGTTCGATTTCGTTGTTAGATTTCGTTGTTCGTTGTTAGATTTCGTTGTTCGATTTCGTTGTCCGATTCCGTTGTTCGATTTCGTTGTTCGTTTTCGTTGTTCGATATTGTTGTATGATTTCGTGGTTCGATTTCGTTGTTCGATTTCGTTGTTCCATTTCGTTGTTCGATTTCGTTGTTCGATTTCGAAGTTCGATTTCGTTGTTCGATTTCGTTGTTTTCGATTTCGTTGTTCGATTTCGTTGTTCGATTTCGTTGTTCGATTTCGTTGTTCGATTTCGTTGTTCGATTTCGTTGTTCGATTTCGTTGTTCGATGTCGTTGTTCGAATTCGTTGTTCGATTTCGTTGTTCGATTTCGTTGTTCGATTTCGTTGTTCGATTTCGTTGTTCGATTTCGTTGTTCGATTTCGTTGTTCGATTTCGTTGTTCGATTTTGAAGTTCGATTTCGTTGTTCGATTTCGTTATTCGATTTCGTTGTTCGATTTCGTTGTTCGATTTCGTTGTCCGATTCCGTTGTTCGATTTCGTTGTTCGTTTTCGTTGTTCGATATTGTTGTATGATTTCGTGGTTCGATTTCGTTGTTCGATTGCGTTGTTCCATTTCGTTGTTCTATTTCGTGGTTCGATTTCGTGGTTTCAGTTTGTTGTTCGATTTCGATTTCGCTGTTCGATTTCGAAGTTGGATTTCGTTGTTCTATTTCGTTGTTCTAATTCGTTGTTCGATTTCGTTGTTCGATTTCGTTGTTCGATTTCGTTGTTCGATTCGTTATTCGATTTCGTTGTTCGATTTCGTTGTTCGATTTCGTTGTTCGATTTCGTTGTTCGATCTCGTTGTCCGATTCCGTTGTTAGATTTCGTTGTTCGTTTTCGTTGTTCGATATTGTTGTATGATTTCGTGGTTCGATTTCGTTGTTCGATTGCGTCGTTCCATTTCGTTGTTCTATTTCGTGGTTCGATTTCGTGGTTTCAGTTTGTTGTTCGATTTCGATTTCGCTGTTCGATTTCGAAGTTGGATTTCGTTGTTCTATTTCGTTGTTCTAATTCGTTGTTCGATTTCGTTGTTCGATTTCGTTGTTCGATTTCGTTGTTCGATTTCGTTGTTCGATTCGTTATTCGATTTCGTTGTTTGATTTCTTCTTCGATTTCGTTGTTCCATTACGTTATTCGATTTCGTTGTTAGATTTCGTTGTTCGTTGTTAGATTTCGTTGTTCGATTTCGTTGTCCGATTCCGTTGTTCGATTTCGTTGTTCGTTTTCGTTGTTCGATATTGTTGTATGATTTCGTGGTTCGATTTCGTTGTTCGATTTCGTTGTTCCATTTCGTTGTTCGATTTCGTTGTTCGATTTCGAAGTTCGATTTCGTTGTTCGATTTCGTTGTTTTCGATTTCGTTGTTCGATTTCGTTGTTCGAATTCGTTGATCGATTTCGTTGTTCGATTTCGTTGTTCGATTTCGTTGTTCGATTTCGTTGTTCGATTTCGTTGTTCGAATTCGTTGTTCGATTTCGTTGTTCGATTTCGTTGTTCGATTTCGTTGTTCGATTGCGTTGTTCGATTTCCTTGTTCGATTTCGTTGTTCGATTTCGTTGTTCGATTTCGTTGTTCGATTTCGTTGTTCGATTTCGTTGTTCGATTTCGTTGTTCGATTTCGTTGTTCGATTTCGTTGTTCGATTTCGTTGTTCGATTTCGTTGTTCGATTTCGTTGTTCGATTTCGTTGTTCGATTTCGTTGTTAGATTTCGTTGTTCGTTGTTAGATTTCGTTGTTCGATTTCGTTGTCCGATTTCGTTGTTCGATTTCGTTGTTCGTTTTCGTTGTTCGATATTGTTGTATGATTTCGTGGTTCGATTTCGTTGTTCGATTTCGTTGTTCCATTTCGTTGTTCGATTTCGTTGTTCGATTTCGAAGTTCGATTTCGTTGTTCGATTTCGTTGTTTTCGATTTCGTTGTTCGATTTCGTTGTTCGATTTCGTTGTTCGATTTCGTTGTTCGATTTCGTTGTTCGATTTCGTTGTCCGATTCCGTTGTTCGATTTCGTTGTTCGTTTTCGTTGTTCGATATTGTTGTATGATTTCGTGGTTCGATTTCGTTGTTCGATTGCGTTGTTCCATTTCGTTGTTCTATTTCGTGGTTCGATTTCGTGGTTTCAGTTTGTTGTTCGATTTCGATTTCGCTGTTCGATTTCGAAGTTGGATTTCGTTGTTCTATTTCGTTGTTCTAATTCGTTGTTCGATTTCGTTGTTCGATTTCGTTGTTCGATTTCGTTGTTCGATTCGTTATTCGATTTCGTTGTTCGATTTCGTTGTTCGATTTCGTTGTTCGATTTCGTTGTTCGATCTCGTTGTCCGATTCCGTTGTTAGATTTCGTTGTTCGTTTTCGTTGTTCGATATTGTTGTATGATTTCGTGGTTCGATTTCGTTGTTCGATTGCGTCGTTCCATTTCGTTGTTCTATTTCGTGGTTCGATTTCGTGGTTTCAGTTTGTTGTTCGATTTCGACTTCGCTGTTCGATTTCGAAGTTGGATTTCGTTGTTCTATTTCGTTGTTCTAATTCGTTGTTCGAATTCGTTGTTCGAATTCGTTGTTCGAATTCGTGGTTCGATTTCGTTGTTCGATTTCATTGTTCGATTTCGTGGTTCGAATTCGTTGTTCGAATTCGTTGTTCGTTGTTAGATTTCGTTGTTCGTTGTTAGATTTCGTTGTTCTTTGTTCGATTTCGTTGTTCGTTGTTAGATTTCGTTGTTCTTTGTTCAATTTCGTTGTTCGATTATGTTGTTCGATTTTCGTTGTTCGATTTCGTTATTCGATTTCGTTGTTCGATTTCGTTGTTTGATTTCGTTGTTCGATTTCGTGGTTCGATTTCGTTGTTCGATTGCGTTGTTCCATTTCGTTATTCTCCTTCGTGGTTCGATTTCGTGGTTTCAGTTCGTTGTTCGAGTTCGTTATTCGATTTCGTTGTTCGATTTCGTTGTTCGATTTCGTTGTTCGATTTTCATTGTTCGATTAGATTGTTCGATTTCGTTGATCGATTTCGTTTTTCGATTTTGAAGTTGGATTTCGTTGTTCGATTTCGTTGTTCGATTCGTTATTCGATTTCGTTGTTCGATTTCGTTGTTCAATTTCGTTGTTCCATTTCGTTGTTCGATTTCGTTGTTCCATTTCGTGGTTCGAATTCGTTGTTCGAATTCGTTGTTCGATTTCGTTGTTCATTGTTAGAGATTTAGTTCTTCTTTGTTCGATTTCGTTGTTCGTTGTTAGATTTCGTTGTTCTTTGTTGAATTTCGTTGTTCGATTTCGTTGTTCGATTTCGTGGTTCGATTTCGTTGTTCGATTTCGTTATTCGATTCCGTAGTTCGTTTTCCTTGTTAGATTTCGTTGTTTGATGTCGTTGTTCGATTTCGTTGTTCGATTTCGTTGTTCGATTTCTAAGTTGGATTTCGAAGTTGGATTTCGTTGTTCGATTTCGTTGTTCGATTTCGTTGATCGATTTCGTTGTTCGATTTCGTTGATCGATTTCGTTTTTCGATTTCGTTGTTCGATTTCGTTGTTCGATTTCGTTGTTCGATTTAGTGATTCAAATTCGTTGTTTGAATTCGTTGTTCGATTTCGTTGTTCGTTATTCGATTTCGTTGTTCGATTTCGTGGTTCGATTTCTAAGTTGGATTTCGAAGTTGGATTTCGTTGTTCGATTTCGTTGTTCGATTTCGTTGTTCGATTTCGTTGATCGATTTCGTTTTTCGATTTCGTTATTCGATTCCGTTGTTCGATTTCCTTGTTAGATTTCGTTGTTCGATGTCGTTGTTCGATTTCTTTGTTCGATTTCGTTGTTCGATTTCGTTGTTCGATTTCGAAGTTGGATTTCGAAGTTGGATTTCGTTGTTCGATTTCGTTGTTCGATTTCGTTGATCGATTTCGTTGTTCGATTTCGTTGATCGATTTCGTTTTTCGATTTCGTTGTTCGATTTCGTTGTTCGATTTCGTTGTTCGATTTCGTTGTTCGATTTAGTGATTCAAATTCGTTGTTTGAATTCGTTGTTCGATTTCGTTGTTCGTTATTCGATTTCGTTGTTCGATTTCGTGGTTCGATTTCTAAGTTGGATTTCGAAGTTGGATTTCGAAGTTGGATTTCGTTGTTCGATTTCGTTGTTCGATTTCGTTGTTTTATTTCGTTGTTCGATTTCGTTGTTCGATTTAGTTGTTCGATTTCGTGGTTCGATTTCGTTGATCGATTTCGTTTTTCTATTTCATTGTTCGATTTCGTTGTTCGATTTCGTTGATCGATTTCGTTTTTCGATTTCGTTGTTCGATTTCGTTGTTCGATTTCGTTGTTCGATTTCGTTGTTCGATTTCGTTGTTCGATTTCGTTGTTCGATTTCGTTGTTCGATTTCGTTGTTCGATTTCTAAGTTGGATTTCGAAGTTGGATTTCGTTGTTCGATTTCGTTGTTCGATTTCGTTGATCGATTTCGTTGTTCGATTTCGTTGATCGATTTCGTTTTTCGATTTCGTTGTTCGATTTCGTTGTTCGATTTCATTGATCGATTTCGTTTTTCGATTTCGTTGTTCGATTTAGTGATTCGAATTCGTTGTTCGATTTCGTTGTTCGAATTCGTTGTTCGATTTCGTGGTTCGAATTCGTTGTTCGAATTCGTTGTTCGAATTCGTGGTTCGATTTCGTTGTTCGATTTCATTGTTCGATTTCGTGGTTCGAATTCGTTGTTCGAATTCGTTGTTCGTTGTTAGATTTCGTTGTTCGTTGTTAGATTTCGTTGTTCTTTGTTCGATTTCGTTGTTCGTTGTTAGATTTCGTTGTTCTTTGTTCAATTTCGTTGTTCGATTATGTTGTTCGATTTTCGTTGTTCGATTTCGTTATTCGATTTCGTTGTTCGATTTCGTTGTTTGATTTCGTTGTTCGATTTCGTGGTTCGATTTCGTTGTTCGATTGCGTTGTTCCATTTCGTTATTCTCCTTCGTGGTTCGATTTCGTGGTTTCAGTTCGTTGTTCGAGTTCGTTATTCGATTTCGTTGTTCGATTTCGTTGTTCGATTTCGTTGTTCGATTTTCATTGTTCGATTAGATTGTTCGATTTCGTTGATCGATTTCGTTTTTCGATTTTGAAGTTGGATTTCGTTGTTCGATTTCGTTGTTCGATTCGTTATTCGATTTCGTTGTTCGATTTCGTTGTTCAATTTCGTTCGATTTCGTTGTTCCATTTCGTTGTTCGATTTCGTTGTTCCATTTCGTGGTTCGAATTCGTTGTTCGAATTCGTTGTTCGATTTCGTTGTTCATTGTTAGAGATTTAGTTCTTCTTTGTTCGATTTCGTTGTTCGTTGTTAGATTTCGTTGTTCTTTGTTCAATTTCGTTGTTCGATTTCGTTGTTCGATTTTTGTTGTTCGATTTTCTTTGTTCGATTTCGTTGTTCGATTTCGTTGTTCGCTTTCGTTGTTCGATTTCGTGGTTCGAATTCGTTGTTCGAATTCGTTGGTCGATTTCGTTGTTCGTTGTTAGATTTCGTTGTTCGTTTTCGTGGTTCGATTTCGTTGTTCTATTTCGTTGTCCGATTCCGTTGTTCGATATCGTTGTTCGTTTTCGTTGTTCGATATTGTTGTATGATTTCGTGGTTCGATTTCGTTGTTCGATTGCGTTGTTCCATTTCGTTGTTCTATTTCGTGGTTTCAGTTTGTTGTTCGATTTCGATTTCGTTGTTCGATTTCGTTGTTCGATTTCGTTGTTCGATTTCGTTGTTCGATTTCGTTGTTCGTTGTTAGATTTCGTTGTTCTTTGTTCGATTTCGTTGTTCGTTGTTAGATTTCGTTGTTCTTTGTTCAATTTCGTTGTTCGATTATGTTGTTCGATTTCGTTGTTCGATTTCGTTGATCGATTTCGTTTTTCGATTTCGTTGTTCGATTTAGTGATTCGAATTCGTTGTTCGATTTCGTTGTTCGATTTCGTTGTTCGATTTCGGGTTCGAATTCGTTGTTCGAATTCGTTGTTCGAATTCGTGGTTCGATTTCGTTGTTCGATTTCATTGTTCGATTTCGTGGTTCGAATTCGTTGTTCGAATTCGTTGTTCGTTGTTAGATTTCGTTGTTCGTTGTTAGATTTCGTTGTTCTTTGTTCGATTTCGTTGTTCGTTGTTAGATTTCGTTGTTCTTTGTTCAATTTCGTTGTTCGATTATGTTGTTCGATTTTCGTTGTTCGATTTCGTTATTCGATTTCGTTGTTCGATTTCGTTGTTCGATTTCGTTGTTCGATTTCGTTGTTCGATTTCGTGGTTCGAATTCGTTGTTCTATATTGTTGTATGATTTCGTGGTTCGATTTCGTTGTTCGATTGCATTGTTCCATTTCGTTGTTCTATTTCGTGGTTCGATTTCGTGGTTTCAGTTTGTTGTTCGATTTCGTTGTTCGATATCGAAGTTGGATTTCGTTGTTCTATTTCGTTGTTCGATTTCGTTGTTCGATTCGTTATTCGATTTCGTTGTTCGATTTCGTTGTTCGATTTCGTTCGATTTCGTTGTTCCATTTCGTTGTTCGATTTCGTTGTTCGATTTCGTTGTTCGATTTCGTTGTTCGATTTCGTTGTTCGATTTCGTTGTTCCATTTCGTTGTTCGATTTCGTTGTTCGATTTCGAAGTTCGATTTCGTTGTTCGATTTCGTTGTTCGATTTTGTTGTTCGATTTCGTTGTTCGATTTCGTTGTTCGATTTCGTTGTTCGATTTCGTTGTTCGATTTCGTTGTTTGAATTCGTGTTCGATTTCGTTGATCGATTTCGTTGTTCGATTTCGTTGTTCGATTCGTTATTCGATTTCGTTGTTCGATTTCGTTGTTCGATTTCGTTGTTCGATTTCGTTGTTCGATCTCGTTGTCCGATTCCGTTGTTAGATTTCGTTGTTCGTTTTCGTTGTTCGATATTGTTGTATGATTTCGTGGTTCGATTTCGTTGTTCGATTGCGTCGTTCCATTTCGTTGTTCTATTTCGTGGTTCGATTTCGTGGTTTCAGTTTGTTGTTCGATTTCGATTTCGCTGTTCGATTTCGAAGTTGGATTTCGTTGTTCTATTTCGTTGTTCTAATTCGTTGTTCGATTTCGTTGTTCGATTTCGATGTTCGATTTCGTTGTTCGATTTCGTTGTTCGATTTCGTTGTTCGATTCGTTATTCGATTTCGTTGTTTGATTTCTTCTTCGATTTCGTTGTTCCATTTCGTTATTCGATTTCGTTGTTCGATTTCGTTGTTAGATTTCGTTGTTCGTTGTTAGATTTCGTTGTTCGATTTCGTTGTCCGATTCCGTTGTTCGATTTCGTTGTTCGTTTTCGTTGTTCGATATTGTTGTATGATTTCGAAGTTGGATTTCGTTGTTCTATTTCGTTGTTCTAATTCGTTGTTCGATTTCGTTGTTCGATTTCGTTGTTCGATTTCGTTGTTCGATTTCGTTGTTCGATTTCGTTGTTCGATTTCGTTGTTCGATTTTGAAGTTCGATTTCGTTGTTCGATTTCGTCGTTCCATTTCGTTGTTCTATTTCGTGGTTCGATTTCGTGGTTTCAGTTTGTTGTTCGATTTCGATTTCGCTGTTCGATTTCGAAGTTGGATTTCGTTGTTCTATTTCGTTGTTCTAATTCGTTGTTCGATTTCGTTGTTCCATTTCGTTATTCGATTTCGTTGTTCGATTTCGTTGTTAGATTTCGTTGTTCGTTGTTAGATTTCGTTGTTCGATTTCGTTGTCCGATTGCGTCGTTCCATTTCGTTGTTCTATTTCGTGGTTCGATTTCGTGGTTTCAGTTTGTTGTTCGATTTCGATTTCGCTGTTCGATTTCGAAGTTGGATTTCGTTGTTCTATTTCGTTGTTCTAATTCGTTGTTCGATTTCGTTGTTCCATTTCGTTATTCGATTTCGTTGTTCGATTTCGTTGTTAGATTTCGTTGTTCGTTGTTAGATTTCGTTGTTCGATTTCGTTGTCCGATTCCGTTGTTCGATTTCGTTGTTCGTTTTCGTTGTTCGATATTGTTGTATGATTTCGAAGTTGGATTTCGTTGTTCTATTTCGTTGTTCTAATTCGTTGTTCGATTTCGTTGTTCGATTTCGTTGTCCGATTCCGTTGTTCGATTTCGTTGTTCGTTTTCGTTGTTCGATATTGTTGTATGATTTCGTGGTTCGATTTCGTTGTTCGATTGCGTTGTTCCATTTCGTTGTTCTATTTCGTGGTTCGATTTCGTGGTTTCAGTTTGTTGTTCGATTTCGATTTCGCTGTTCGATTTCGAAGTTGGATTTTGTTGTTCTATTTCGTTGTTCTAATTCGTTGTTCGATTTCGTTGTTCGATTTCGTTGTTCGATTCGTTATTCGATCTCGTTGTCCGATTCCGTTGTTCGATTTCGTTGTTCGTTTTCGTTGTTCGATATTGTTGTATGATTTCGTGGTTCGATTTCGTTGTTCGATTGCGTCGTTCCATTTCGTTGTTCGATTTCGTGGTTCGAATTCGTTGTTCGATTTCGTTGTTCGATTTTGTTGTTCGATTTCGTTGTTCGATTTCGTTGTTCTATTTCGTTGTTCGATTTCGTTGTTCGATTTCGTTGTTCGAATTCGTTGTTCGAATTCGTTGTTCGAATTCGTTGTTCGAATTCGTTGTTCGATTTCGAAGTTCGATTTCGTTGTTCGATTTCGTTGTTCGATTTCGTTGTTCGATTTCGTTGCTCGATTTCGTTGTTCGATTTCGTTGTTCGATTTCGTTGTTCGATTGCGTTGTTCGATTTCGTTGTTCGATTTCGTTGTTCGATTTCGTTGTTCGATTTCGTTGTTCGATTTCGTTGTTCGATTTCGTTGTTCGATTTCGTTGTTCGATTTCGTTGTTCGATTTCGTTGTTCGATTTCGTTGTTCGATTTCGTTGTTCGATTTCGTTGTTCGATTTCGTTGTTCGATTTCGTTGTTCGATTTCGTTGTTCGATTTCGTAGTTCGATTTCGTTGTTCGTTTTCGTTGTTCGATTCGTTATTCGATCTCGTTGTCCGATTCCGTTGTTCGATTTCGTTGTTCGATTTCGTTGTTCGATTCGTTATTCGATCTCGTTGTCCGATTCCGTTGTTCGATTTCGTTGTTCGTTTTCGTTGTTCGATATTGTTGTATGATTTCGTGGTTCGATTTCGTTGTTCGATTGCGTCGTCCCATTTCGTTGTTCGATTTCGTGGTTCGAATTCGTTGTTCGAATTCGTTGTTCGATTTCGTTGTTCGATTTTGTTGTTCGATTTCGTTGTTCGATTTCGTTGTTCGATTTCGTTGTTCGATTTCGTTGTTCGATTTCGTTGTTCGATTTCGTTGTTCGAATTCGTTGTTCGAATTCGTTGTTCGAATTCGTTGTTCGAATTCGTTGTTCGATTTCGTTGTTTGATTTCGTTGTTCGATTTCGTTGTTCGATTTTGAAGTTCGATTTCGTTGTTCGATTTCGTTGTTCGATTTCGTTGTTCGATTTCGTTGTTCGATTGCGTTGTTCGATTTCGTTGTTCGATTTCGTTGTTCGATTTCGTTGTTCGATTTCGTTGTTCGATTTCGTTGTTCGATTTCGTTGTTCGATTTCGTTGTCCGATTTCGTTGTTCGATTTCGTTGTTCGATTTCGTTGTTCGATTTCGTTGTTCGATTTCGTTGTTCGAATTCGTTGTTCGAATTCGTTGTTCGATTTCGTTGTTCGATTTCGTTGTTCGATTTCAAAGTTCGATTACGTTGATCGATTTCGTTGTTCGATTTCGTTGTTCGATTTCGTTGTTCGATTTCGTATTTCGTTGTTCGAATTCGTTGTTCAATTTCGTTGTTCGATTTCGTTGTTCGATTTCGTTGTTTGAATTCGTGTTCGATTTCGTTGTTCTATTCGAAGTTCGATTTCGTTGTTCGATTTCGTTGTTCGATTTCGTTGTTCGATTTCGTTGTTCGATTTCGTTGTTCGATTTCTTTGTTCGATTTCGTTGTTCGATTTCGTTGTTCGATTTCGTTGTTCGATGTCGTTGTTCGAATTCGTTGTTCGATTTCGTTGTTCGATTTCGTTGTTCGATTTCGTTGTTCGATTTCGTTGTTCGATTTCGTTGTTCGATTTCGTTGTTCGATTTTGAAGTTCGATTTCGTTGTTCGATTTCGTTGTTCGATTTCGTTGTTCGATTTCGTTGTTCGATTTCGTTGTCCGATTCCGTTGTTCGATTTCGTTGTTCGTTTTCGTTGTTCGATATTGTTGTATGATTTCGTGGTTCGATTTCGTTGTTCGATTGCGTTGTTCCATTTCGTTGTTCTATTTCGTGGTTCGATTTCGTGGTTTCAGTTTGTTGTTCGATTTCGATTTCGCTGTTCGATTTCGAAGTTGGATTTCGTTGTTCTATTTCGTTGTTCTAATTCGTTGTTCGATTTCGTTGTTCGATTTCGTTGTTCGATTTCGTTGTTCGATTCGTTATTCGATTTCGTTGTTCGATTTCGTTGTTCGATTTCGTTGTTCGATTTCGTTGTTCGATCTCGTTGTCCGATTCCGTTGTTAGATTTCGTTGTTCGTTTTCGTTGTTCGATATTGTTGTATGATTTCGTGGTTCGATTTCGTTGTTCGATTGCGTCGTTCCATTTCGTTGTTCTATTTCGTGGTTCGATTTCGTGGTTTCAGTTTGTTGTTCGATTTCGATTTCGCTGTTCGATTTCGAAGTTGGATTTCGTTGTTCTATTTCGTTGTTCTAATTCGTTGTTCGATTTCGTTGTTCGATTTCGTTGTTCGATTTCGTTGTTCGATTTCGTTGTTCGATTCGTTATTCGATTTCGTTGTTTGATTTCTTCTTCGATTTCGTTGTTCCATTTCGTTATTCGATTTCGTTGTTCGATTTCGTTGTTAGATTTCGTTGTTCGTTGTTAGATTTCGTTGTTCGATTTCGTTGTCCGATTCCGTTGTTCGATTTCGTTGTTCGTTTTCGTTGTTCGATATTGTTGTATGATTTCGTGGTTCGATTTCGTTGTTCGATTTCGTTGTTCGATTTCGTTGTTCGATTTCGTTGTCCGATTTCGTTGTTCGATTTCGTTGTTCGATTTCGTTGTTCGATTTCGTTGTTCGATTTCGTTGTTCGAATTCGTTGTTCGAATTCGTTGTTCGATTTCGTTGTTCGATTTCGTTGTTCGATTTCAAAGTTCGATTACGTTGATCGATTTCGTTGTTCGATTTCGTATTTCGTTGTTCGAATTCGTTGTTCAATTTCGTTGTTCGATTTCGTTGTTCGATTTCGTTGTTTGAATTCGTGTTCGATTTCGTTGTTCTATTCGAAGTTCGATTTCGTTGTTCGATTTCGTTGTTCGATTTCGTTGTTCGATTTCGTTGTTCGATTTCTTTGTTCGATTTCGTTGTTCGATTTCGTTGTTCAATTTCGTTGTTCGATGTCGTTGTTCGATTTCGTTGTTCGTTTTCGTTGTTCGATATTGTTGTATGATTTCGTGGTTCGATTTCATTGTTCGATTGCGTCGTTCCATTGCGTTGTTCGATTTCGTTGTTCGATTTCGTTGTTCGATTTCGTTGTTCGATTTCGTTGTTCGATTTCGTTGTTCGATTTCGTTGTTCGATTTCGTTGTTCGATTTCGTTGTTCGATTTCGTTGTTCGATTTCGTTGTTCGATTTCGTTGTTCGATTTCGTTGTTCGATTTCGTTGTTCGATTTCGTTGTTCGATTTCGTTGTTCGATTTCGTTGTTCGATTTCGTTGTTCGATTTCGTAGTTCGATTTCGTTGTTCGTTTTCGTTGTTCGATTCGTTATTCGATCTCGTTGTCCGATTCCGTTGTTCGATTTCGTTGTTCGATTTCGTTGTTCGATTCGTTATTCGATCTCGTTGTCCGATTCCGTTGTTCGATTTCGTTGTTCGTTTTCGTTGTTCGATATTGTTGTATGATTTCGTGGTTCGATTTCGTTGTTCGATTGCGTCGTCCCATTTCGTTGTTCGATTTCGTGGTTCGAATTCGTTGTTCGATTTCGTTGTTCGATTTTGTTGTTCGATTTCGTTGTTCGATTTCGTTGTTCGATTTCGTTGTTCGATTTCGTTGTTCGATTTCGTTGTTCGATTTCGTTGTTCGAATTCGTTGTTCGAATTCGTTGTTCGAATTCGTTGTTCGAATTCGTTGTTCGATTTTGTTGTTTGATTTCGTTGTTCGATTTCGTTGTTCGATTTTGAAGTTCGATTTCGTTGTTCGATTTCGTTGTTCGATTTCGTTGTTCGATTTCGTTGTTCGATTGCGTTGTTCGATTTCGTTGTTCGATTTCGTTGTTCGATTTCGTTGTTCGATTTCGTTGTTCGATTTCGTTGTTCGATTTCGTTGTTCGATTTCGTTGTCCGATTTCGTTGTTCGATTTCGTTGTTCGATTTCGTTGTTCGATTTCGTTGTTCGATTTCGTTGTTCGAATTCGTTGTTCGAATTCGTTGTTCGATTTCGTTGTTCGATTTCGTTGTTCGATTTTAAAGTTCGATTACGTTGATCGATTTCGTTGTTCGATTTCGTTGTTCGATTTCGTATTTCGTTGTTCGAATTCGTTGTTCAATTTCGTTGTTCGATTTCGTTGTTCGATTTCGTTGTTTGAATTCGTGTTCGATTTCGTTGTTCTATTCGAAGTTCGATTTCGTTGTTCGATTTCGTTGTTCGATTTCGTTGTTCGATTTCGTTGTTCGATTTCGTTGTTCGATTTCTTTGTTCGATTTCGTTGTTCGATTTCGTTGTTCGATTTCGTTGTTCGATGTCGTTGTTCGAATTCGTTGTTCGATTTCGTTGTTCGATTTCGTTGTTCGATTTCGTTGTTCGATTTCGTTGTTCGATTTCGTTGTTCGATTTCGTTGTTCGATTTTGAAGTTCGATTTCGTTGTTCGATTTCGTTGTTCGATTTCGTTGTTCGATTTCGTTGTTCGATTTCGTTGTCCGATTCCGTTGTTCGATTTCGTTGTTCGTTTTCGTTGTTCGATATTGTTGTATGATTTCGTGGTTCGATTTCGTTGTTCGATTGCGTGGTTCCATTTCGTTGTTCTATTTCGTGGTTCGATTTCGTGGTTTCAGTTTGTTGTTCGATTTCGATTTCGCTGTTCGATTTCGAAGTTGGATTTCGTTGTTCTATTTCGTTGTTCTAATTCGTTGTTCGATTTCGTTGTTCGATTTCGTTGTTCGATTTCGTTGTTCGATTCGTTATTCGATTTCGTTGTTCGATTTCGTTGTTCGATTTCGTTGTTCGATTTCGTTGTTCGATCTCGTTGTCCGATTCCGTTGTTAGATTTCGTTGTTCGTTTTCGTTGTTCGATATTGTTGTATGATTTCGTGGTTCGATTTCGTTGTTCGATTGCGTCGTTCCATTTCGTTGTTCTATTTCGTGGTTCGATTTCGTGGTTTCAGTTTGTTGTTCGATTTCGATTTCGCTGTTCGATTTCGAAGTTGGATTTCGTTGTTCTATTTCGTTGTTCTAATTCGTTGTTCGATTTCGTTGTTCGATTTCGTTGTTCGATTTCGTTGTTCGATTTCGTTGTTCGATTCGTTATTCGATTTCGTTGTTTGATTTCTTCTTCGATTTCGTTGTTCCATTTCGTTATTCGATTTCGTTGTTCGATTTCGTTGTTAGATTTCGTTGTTCGTTGTTAGATTTCGTTGTTCGATTTCGTTGTCCGATTCCGTTGTTCGATTTCGTTGTTCGTTTTCGTTGTTCGATATTGTTGTATGATTTCGTGGTTCGATTTCGTTGTTCGATTTCGTTGTTCGATTTCGTTGTTCGATTTCGTTGTCCGATTTCGTTGTTCGATTTCGTTGTTCGATTTCGTTGTTCGATTTCGTTGTTCGATTTCGTTGTTCGAATTCGTTGTTCGAATTCGTTGTTCGATTTCGTTGTTCGATTTCGTTGTTCAATTTCAAAGTTCGATTACGTTGATCGATTTCGTTGTTCGATTTCGTTGTTCGATTTCGTTGTTCGATTTCGTATTTCGTTGTTCGAATTCGTTGTTCAATTTCGTTGTTCGTTTTCGTTGTTCGATTTCGTTGTTTGAATTCGTGTTCGATTTCGTTGTTCTATTCGAAGTTCGATTTCGTTGTTCGATTTCGTTGTTCGATTTCTTTGTTCGATTTCGTTGTTCGATTTCGTTGTTCGATTTCGTTGTTCGATGTCGTTGTTCGAATTCGTTGTTCGATTTCGTTGTTCGATATCGTTGTTCGATTTCGTTGTTCGATTTCGTTGTTCGATTTCGTTGTTCGATTTCGTTGTTCGATTTTGAAGTTCGATTTCGTTGTTCGATTTCGTTGTTCGATTTCGTTGTTCGATTTCGTTGTTCGATTTCGTTGTCCGATTCCGTTGTTCGATTTCGTTGTTCGTTTTCGTTGTTCGATATTGTTGTATGATTTCGTGGTTCGATTTCGTTGTTCGATTGCGTTGTTCAAATTCGTTGTTCTATTTCGTGGTTCGATTTCGTGGTTTCAGTTTGTTGTTCGATTTCGATTTCGCTGTTCGATTTCGAAGTTGGATTTCGTTGTTCTATTTCGTTGTTCTAATTCGTTGTTCGATTTCGTTGTTCGATTTCGTTGTTCGATTTCGTTGTTCGATTCGTTATTCGATTTCGTTGTTCGATTTCGTTGTTCGATTTCGTTGTTCGATTTCGTTGTTCGATCTCGTTGTCCGATTCCGTTGTTAGATTTCGTTGTTCGTTTTCGTTGTTCGATATTGTTGTATGATTTCGTGGTTCGATTTCGTTGTTCGATTGCGTCGTTCCATTTCGTTGTTCTATTTCGTGGTTCGATTTCGTGGTTTCAGTTTGTTGTTCGATTTCGATTTCGCTGTTCGATTTCGAAGTTGGATTTCGTTGTTCTATTTCGTTGTTCTAATTCGTTGTTCGATTTCGTTGTTCGATTTCGTTGTTCGATTTCGTTGTTCGATTTCGTTGTTCGATTTCGTTGTTCGATTTCGTTGTTCGATTCGTTATTCGATTTCGTTGTTTGATTTCTTCTTCGATTTCGTTGTTCCATTACGTTATTTGATTTCGTTGTTAGATTTCGTTGTTCGTTGTTAGATTTCGTTGTTCGATTTCGTTGTCCGATTCCGTTGTTCGATTTCGTTGTTCGTTTTCGTTGTTCGATATTGTTGTATGATTTCGTGGTTCGATTTCGTTGTTCGATTTCGTTGTTCCATTTCGTTGTTCGATTTCGTTGTTCGATTTCGAAGTTCGATTTCGTTGTTCGATTTCGTTGTTTTCGATTTCGTTGTTCGATTTCGTTGTTCGAATTCGTTGTTCGATTTCGTTGTTCGATTTCGTTGTTCGATTTCGTTGTTCGATTTCGTTGTTCGATTTCGTTGTTCGATTTCGTTGTTCGATTTCGTTGTTCGATTTCGTTGTTCGATTTCGTTGTTCGATTGCGTTGTTCGATTTCCTTGTTCGATTTCGTTGTTCGATTTCGTTGTTCGATTTCGTTGTTCGATTTCGTTGTTCGATTTCGTTGTTCGATTTCGTTGTTCGATTTCGTTGTTCGATTTCGTTGTTCGATTTAGTTGTTCGATTTCGTTGTTCGATTTCGTTGTTCGATTTCGTTGTTCGATTTCGTTGTTCGATTTCGTTGTTCGATTTCGTTGTTCGATTTCGTTGTTCGATTTCGTTGTTCGATTTCGTTGTTCGATTTCGTTGTTCGATTTCGTTGTTCGATTTCGTTGTTCGATTTCGTTGTTCGATTTCGTTGTTCGATTTCGTTGTTCGATTTCGTTGTTCGATTTCGTTGTTCGATTTCGTTGTTCGATTCGTTATTCGATCTCGTTGTCCGATTCCGTTGTTCGATTTCGTTGTTCGTTTTCGTTGTTCGATATTGTTGTATGATTTCGTGGTTCGATTTCGTTGTTCGATTGCGTTGTTCCATTTCGTTGTTCGATTTCGTGGTTCGAATTCGTTGTTCGAATTCGTTGTTCGATTTCGTTGTTCGATTTTGTTGTTCGATTTCGTTGTTCGATTTCGTTGTCCGACTTCGTTGTTCGATTTCGTTGTTCGATTTCGAAGTTCGATTACGTTGATCGATTTCGTTGTTCGATTTCGTTGTTCGATTTCGTTGTTCGATTTCGTATTTCGTTGTTCGAATTCGTTGTTCAATTTCGTTGTTCGATTTCGTTGTTCGATTTCGTTGTTTGAATTCGTGTTCGATTTCGTTGTTCTATTTCGAAGTTCGATTTCGTTGTTCGATTTCGTTGTTCGATTTCGTTGTTCGATTTCGTTGTTCGATTTCGTTGTTCGATTTCTTTGTTCGATTTCGTTGTTCGATTTCGTTGTTCGATTTCGTTGTTCGATGTCGTTGTTCGAATTCGTTGTTCGATTTCGTTGTTCGATTTCGTTGTTCGATTTCGTTGTTCGATTTCGTTGTTCGATTTCGTTGTTCGATTTCGTTGTTCGATTTCGTTGTTCGATTTTGAAGTTCGATTTCGTTGTTCGATTTCGTTGTTCGATTTCGTTGTTCGATTTCGTTGTTCGATTTCGTTGTCCGATTCCGTTGTTCGATTTCGTTGTTCGTTTTCGTTGTTCGATATTGTTGTATGATTTCGTGGTTCGATTTCGTTGTTCGATTGCGTTGTTCCATTTCGTTGTTCTATTTCGTGGTTCGATTTCGTGGTTTCAGTTTGTTGTTCGATTTCGATTTCGCTGTTCGATTTCGAAGTTGGATTTCGTTGTTCTATTTCGTTGTTCTAATTCGTTGTTCGATTTCGTTGTTCGATTTCGTTGTTCGATTTCGTTGTTCGATTCGTTATTCGATTTCGTTGTTCGATTTCGTTGTTCGATTTCGTTGTTCGATTTCGTTGTTCGATCTCGTTGTCCGATTCCGTTGTTAGATTTCGTTGTTCGTTTTCGTTGTTCGATATTGTTGTATGATTTCGTGGTTCGATTTCGTTGTTCGATTGCGTCGTTCCATTTCGTTGTTCTATTTCGTGGTTCGATTTCGTGGTTTCAGTTTGTTGTTCGATTTCGATTTCGCTGTTCGATTTCGAAGTTGGATTTCGTTGTTCTATTTCGTTGTTCTAATTCGTTGTTCGATTTCGTTGTTCGATTTCGTTGTTCGATTTCGTTGTTCGGTTTCGTTGTTCGATTCGTTATTCGATTTCGTTGTTTGATTTCTTCTTCGATTTCGTTGTTCCATTTCGTTATTCGATTTCGTTGTTCGATTTCGTTGTTAGATTTCGTTGTTCGTTGTTAGATTTCGTTGTTCGATTTCGTTGTCCGATTCCGTTGTTCGATTTCGTTGTTCGTTTTCGTTGTTCGATATTGTTGTATGATTTCGTGGTTCGATTTCGTTGTTCGATTTCGTTGTTCCATTTCGTTGTTCGATTTCGTTGTTCGATTTCGAAGTTCGATTTCGTTGTTCGATTTCGTTGTTCGATTTCGTTGTTCGATTTCGTTGTTCGATTTCGTTGTTCGATTTCGTTGTTCGATTTCGTTGTTCGATTTCGTTGTTCGATTTCGTTGTTCGATGTCGTTGTTCGAATTCGTTGTTCGATTTCGTTGTTCGATTTCGTTGTTCGATTTCGTTGTTCGATTTCGTTGTTCGATTTCGTTGTTCGATTTTGAAGTTCGATTTCGTTGTTCGATTTCGTTATTCGATTTCGTTGTTCGATTTCGTTGTTCGATTTCGTTGTCCGATTCCGTTGTTCGATTTCGTTCTTCGTTTTCGTTGTTCGATATTGTTGTATGATTTCGTGGTTCGATTTCGTTGTTCGATTGCGTTGTTCCATTTCGTTGTTCTATTTCGTGGTTCGATTTCGTGGTTTCAGTTTGTTGTTCGATTTCGATTTCGCTGTTCGATTTCGAAGTTGGATTTCGTTGTTCTATTTCGTTGTTCTAATTCGTTGTTCGATTTCGTTGTTCGATTTCGTTGTTCGATTTCGTTGTTCGATTTCGTTGTTCGATTCGTTATTCGATTTCGTTGTTCGATTTCGTTGTTCGATTTCGTTGTTCGATTTCGTTGTTCGATCTCGTTGTCCGATTCCGTTGTTAGATTTCGTTGTTCGTTTTCGTTGTTCGATATTGTTGTATGATTTCGTGGTTCGATTTCGTTGTTCGATTGCGTCGTTCCATTTCGTTGTTCTATTTCGTGGTTCGATTTCGTGGTTTCAGTTTGTTGTTCGATTTCGATTTCGCTGTTCGATTTCGAAGTTGGATTTCGTTGTTCTATTTCGTTGTTCTAATTCGTTGTTCGATTTCGTTGTTCGATTTCGTTGTTCGATTTCGTTGTTCGATTTCGTTGTTCGATTCGTTATTCGATTTCGTTGTTTGATTTCTTCTTCGATTTCGTTGTTCCATTTCGTTATTCGATTTCGTTGTTCGATTTCGTTGTTAGATTTCGTTGTTCGTTGTTAGATTTCGTTGTTCGATTTCGTTGTCCGATTCCGTTGTTCGATTTCGTTGTTCGTTTTCGTTGTTCGATATTGTTGTATGATTTCGTGGTTCGATTTCGTTGTTCGATTTCGTTGTTCCATTTCGTTGTTCGATTTCGTTGTTCGATTTCGAAGTTCGATTTCGTTGTTCGATTTCGTTGTTTTCGATTTCGTTGTTCGATTTCGTTGTTCGAATTCGTTGTTCGATTTCGTTGTTCGATTTCGTTGTTCGATTTCGTTGTTCGATTTCGTTGTTCGATTTCGTTGTTCGAATTCGTTGTTCGATTTCGTTGTTCGATTTCGTTGTTCGATTTCGTTGTTCGATTTCGTTGTTCGATTGCGTTGTTCGATTTCCTTGTTCGATTTCGTTGTTCGATTTCGTTGTTCGATTTCGTTGTTCGATTTCGTTGTTCGATTTCGTTGTTCGATTTCGTTGTTCGATTTCGTTGTTCGATTTCGTTGTTCGATTTCGTTGTTCGATTTCGTTGTTCGATTTCGTTGTTCGATTTCGTTGTTCGATTTCGTTGTTCGATTTCGTTGTTCGATTTCGTTGTTCGATTTCGTTGTTCGATTTCGTTGTTCGATTTCGTTGTTCGATTTCGTTGTTCGATTTCGTTGTTCGATTTCGTTGTTCGATTTCGTTGTTCGATTCGTTATTCGATCTCGTTGTCCGATTCCGTTGTTCGATTTCGTTGTTCGTTTTCGTTGTTCGATATTGTTGTATGATTTCGTGGTTCGATTTCGTTGTTCAATTGCGTTGTTCCATTTCGTTGTTCGATTTCGTGGTTCGAATTCGTTGTTCGAATTCGTTGTTCGATTTCGTTGTTCGATTTTGTTGTTCGATTTCGTTGTTCGATTTCGTTGTTCGACTTCGTTGTTCGATTTCGTGGTTCGAATACGTTGTTCGAATTCGTTGTTCGATTTCGTTGTTCGATTTTGTTGTTCGATTTCGTTGTTCGATTTCGTTGTTCGATTTCGTTGTTCGATTTCGTTGTTCGATTTCGTTGTTCGATTTCGTTGTTCGATTTCGTTGTTCGATTTCGTTGTTCGATTTCGTTGTTCGATTTCGTTGTTCGATTTCTCGTTGTTCGATTTCGTTGTTCGATTTCGTTGTTCGATTTCGTTGTTCGATTTCGTTGTTCGATTTTGAAGTTCGATTTCGTTGTTCGATTTTGTTGTTCGATTTCGTTGTTCGATTTCGTTGTCCGATTCCGTTGTTCGATTTCGTTGTTCGTTTTCGTTGTTCGATATTGTTGTATGATTTCGTGATTCGATTTCGTTGTTCGATTGCGTTGTTCCATTTCGTTGTTCTATTTCGTGGTTCGATTTCGTGGTTTCAGTTTGTTGTTCGATTTCGATTTCGCTGTTCGATTTCGAAGTTGGATTTCGTTGTTCTATTTCGTTGTTCTAATTCGTTGTTCGATTTCGTTGTTCGATTCGTTATTCGATTTCGTTGTTCGATTTCGTTGTTCGATTTCGTTGTTCGATTTCGTTGTTCGATTTCGTTGTTCGATGTCGTTGTTCGATGTCGTTGTTCGATGTCGTTGTTCGATGTCGTTGTTCGAATTCGTTGTTCGATTTCGTTGTTCGATTTCGTTGTTCGATTGCGTTGTTCGATTTCGTTGTTCGATTTCGTTGTTCGATTTCGTTGTTCGATTTCGTTGTTCGATTTCGTTGTTCGATTTCGTTGTTCGATTTCGTTGTTCGATTTCGTTGTTCGATTTCGTTGTTCGATTTCGTTGTTCGATTTCGTTGTTCGATTTCGTTGTTCGATTTCGTTGTTCGATTTCGTTGTTCGATTTTGTTGTTCGAATTCGTTGTTCGATTTCGTTGTTCGATTTTGTTGTTCGATTTCGTTGTTCGATTTCGTTGTTCGATTTCGTTGTTCGATTTCGTTGTTCGATTTCGTTGTTCGATTTCGTTGTTCGATTCGTTATTCGATTTCGTTGTTTGATTTCTTCTTCGATTTCGTTGTTCCATTACGTTATTCGATTTCGTTGTTAGATTTCGTTGTTCGTTGTTAGATTTCGTTGTTCGATTTCGTTGTCCGATTCCGTTGTTCGATTTCGTTGTTCGTTTTCGTTGTTCGATATTGTTGTATGATTTCGTGGTTCGATTTCGTTGTTCGATTTCGTTGTTCCATTTCGTTGTTCGATTTCGTTGTTCGATTTCGAAGTTCGATTTCGTTGTTCGATTTCGTTGTTTTCGATTTCGTTGTTCGATTTCGTTGTTCGAATTCGTTGTTCGATTTCGTTGTTCGATTTCGTTGTTCGATTTCGTTGTTCGATTTCGTTGTTCGATTTCGTTGTTCGAATTCGTTGTTCGATTTCGTTGTTCGATTTCGTTGTTCGATTTAGTTGTTCGATTTCGTTGTTCGATTGCGTTGTTCGATTTCCTTGTTCGATTTCGTTGTTCGATTTCGTTGTTCGATTTCGTTGTTCGATTTCGTTGTTCGATTTCGTTGTTCGATTTCGTTGTTCGATTTCGTTGTTCGATTTCGTTGTTCGATTTCGTTGTTCGATTTCGTTGTTCGATTTCGTTGTTCGATTTCGTTGTTCGATTTCGTTGTTCGATTTCGTTGTTCGATTTCGTTGTTCGATTTCGTTGTTCGATTTCGTTGTTCGATTTCGTTGTTCGATTTCGTTGTTCGATTTCGTTGTTCGATTTCGTTGTTCGATTTCGTTGTTCGATTTCGTTGTTCGATTTCGTTGTTCGATTTCGTTGTTCGATTTCGTTGTTCGATTTCGTTGTTCGATTCGTTATTCGATCTCGTTGTCCGATTCCGTTGTTCGATTTCGTTGTTCGTTTTCGTTGTTCGATATTGTTGTATGATTTCGTGGTTCGATTTCGTTGTTCGATTGCGTTGTTCCATTTCGTTGTTCGATTTCGTGGTTCGAATTCGTTGTTCGAATTCGTTGTTCGATTTCGTTGTTCGATTTTGTTGTTCGATTTCGTTGTTCGATTTCGTTGTCCGACTTCGTTGTTCGATTTCGTTGTTCGATTTCGAAGTTCGATTACGTTGATCGATTTCGTTGTTCGATTTCGTTGTTCGATTTCGTTGTTCGATTTCGTATTTCGTTGTTCGAATTCGTTGTTCAATTTCGTTGTTCGATTTCGTTGTTCGATTTCGTTGTTTGAATTCGTGTTCGATTTCGTTGTTCTATTTCGAAGTTCGATTTCGTTGTTCGATTTCGTTGTTCGATTTCGTTGTTCGATTTCGTTGTTCGATTTCGTTGTTCGATTTCTTTGTTCGATTTCGTTGTTCGATTTCGTTGTTCGATTTCGTTGTTCGATGTCGTTGTTCGAATTCGTTGTTCGATTTCGTTGTTCGATTTCGTTGTTCGATTTCGTTGTTCGATTTCGTTGTTCGATTTCGTTGTTCGATTTCGTTGTTCGATTTTGAAGTTCGATTTCGTTGTTCGATTTCGTTGTTCGATTTCGTTGTTCGATTTCGTTGTTAGATTTCGTTGTCCGATTCCGTTGTTCGATTTCGTTGTTCGTTTTCGTTGTTCGATATTGTTGTATGATTTCGTGGTTCGATTTCGTTGTTCGATTGCGTTGTTCCATTTCGTTGTTCTATTTCGTGGTTCGATTTCGTGGTTTCAGTTTGTTGTTCGATTTCGATTTCGCTGTTCGATTTCGAAGTTGGATTTCGTTGTTCTATTTCGTTGTTCTAATTCGTTGTTCGATTTCGTTTTTCGATTTCGTTGTTCGATTTCGTTGTTCGATTCGTTATTCGATTTCGTTGTTCGATTTCGTTGTTCGATTTCGTTGTTCGATTTCGTTGTTCGATCTCGTTGTCCGATTCCGTTGTTAGATTTCGTTGTTCGTTTTCGTTGTTCGATATTGTTGTATGATTTCGTGGTTCGATTTCGTTGTTCGATTGCGTCGTTCCATTTCGTTGTTCTATTTCGTGGTTCGATTTCGTGGTTTCAGTTTGTTGTTCGATTTCGATTTCGCTGTTCGATTTCGAAGTTGGATTTCGTTGTTCTATTTCGTTGTTCTAATTCGTTGTTCGATTTCGTTGTTCGATTTCGTTGTTCGATTTCGTTGTTCGATATCGTTGTTCGATTTCGTTGTTCGATTTCGTTGTTCGATTTCGTTGTTCGATTTCGTTGTTCGATTTTGAAGTTCGATTTCGTTGTTCGATTTCGTTGTTCGATTTCGTTGTTCGATTTCGTTGTTCGATTTCGTTGTCCGATTCCGTTGTTCGATTTCGTTGTTCGTTTTCGTTGTTCGATATTGTTGTATGATTTCGTGGTTCGATTTCGTTGTTCGATTGCGTTGTTCCATTTCGTTGTTCGATTTTGAAGTTCGATTTCGTTGTTCGATTTCGTTGTTCGATTTCGTTGTTCGATTTCGTTGTCCGATTCCGTTGTTCGATTTCGTTGTTCGTTTTCGTTGTTCGATATTGTTGTATGATTTCGTGGTTCGATTTCGTTGTTCGATTGCGTTGTTCCATTTCGTTGTTCTATTTCGTGGTTCGATTTCGTGGTTTCAGTTTGTTGTTCGATTTCGATTTCGCTGTTCGATTTCGAAGTTGGATTTTGTTGTTCTATTTCGTTGTTCTAATTCGTTGTTCGATTTCGTTGTTCGATTTCGTTGTTCGATTCGTTATTCGATCTCGTTGTCCGATTCCGTTGTTCGATTTCGTTGTTCGTTTTCGTTGTTCGATATTGTTGTATGATTTCGTGGTTCGATTTCATTGTTCGATTGCGTCGTTCCATTTCGTTGTTCGATTTCGTGGTTCGAATTCGTTGTTCGATTTCGTTGTTCGATTTTGTTGTTCGATTTCGTTGTTCGATTTCGTTGTTCGATTTCGTTGTTCGATTTCGTTGTTCGATTTCGTTGTTCGAATTCGTTGTTCGAATTCGTTGTTCGAATTCGTTGTTCGAATTCGTTGTTCGAATTCGTTGTTCGAATTCGTTGTTCGATTTCGAAGTTCGATTTCGTTGTTCGATTTCGTTGTTCGATTTCGTTGCTCGATTTCGTTGTTCGATTTCGTTGTTCGATTTCGTTAGATTGCGTTGTTCGATTTCGTTGTTCGATTTCGTTGTTCGATTTCGTTGTTCGATTTCGTTGTTCGATTTCGTTGTTCGATTTCGTTGTTCGATTTCGTTGTTCGATTTCGTTGTTCGATTTCGTTGTTCGATTTCGTTGTTCGATTTCGTTGTTCGATTTCGTTGTTCGATTTCGTTGTTCGATTTCGTTGTTCGATTTCGTTGTTCGATTTCGTAGTTCGATTTCGTTGTTCGTTTTCGTTGTTCGATTCGTTATTCGATCTCGTTGTCCGATTCCGTTGTTCGATTTCGTTGTTCGATTTCGTTGTTCGATTCGTTATTCGATCTCGTTGTCCGATTCCGTTGTTCGATTTCGTTGTTCGTTTTCGTTGTTCGATATTGTTGTATGATTTCGTGGTTCGATTTCGTTGTTCGATTGCGTCGTCCCATTTCGTTGTTCGATTTCGTGGTTCGAATTCGTTGTTCGATTTCGTTGTTCGATTTTGTTGTTCGATTTCGTTGTTCGATTTCGTTGTTCGATTTCGTTGTTCGATTTCGTTGTTCGATTTCGTTGTTCGATTTCGTTGTTCGAATTCGTTGTTCGAATTCGTTGTTCGAATTCGTTGTTCGAATTCGTTGTTCGATTTCGTTGTTTGATTTCGTTGTTCGATTTCGTTGTTCGATTTTGAAGTTCGATTTCGTTGTTCGATTTCGTTGTTCGATTTCGTTGTTCGATTTCGTTGTTCGATTGCGTTGTTCGATTTCGTTGTTCGATTTCGTTGTTCGATTTCGTTGTTCGATTTCGTTGTTCGATTTCGTTGTTCGATTTCGTTGTTCGATTTCGTTGTCCGATTTCGTTGTTCGATTTCGTTGTTCGATTTCGTTGTTCGATTTCGTTGTTCGATTTCGTTGTTCGAATTCGTTGTTCGAATTCGTTGTTCGATTTCGTTGTTCGATTTCGTTGTTCGATTTCAAAGTTCGATTACGTTGATCGATTTCGTTGTTCGATTTCGTTGTTCGATTTCGTATTTCGTTGTTCGAATTCGTTGTTCAATTTCGTTGTTCGATTTCGTTGTTCGATTTCGTTGTTTGAATTCGTGTTCGATTTCGTTGTTCTATTCGAAGTTCGATTTCGTTGTTCGATTTCGTTGTTCGATTTCGTTGTTCGATTTCGTTGTTCGATTTCGTTGTTCGATTTCTTTGTTCGATTTCGTTGTTCGATTTCGTTGTTCGATTTCGTTGTTCGATTTCGTTGTTCGATTTCGTTGTTCGATGTCGTTGTTCGATTTCGTTGTTCGATTTCGTTGTTCGATTTCGTTGTTCGATTTCGTTGTTCGATTTCGTTGTTCGATTTCGTTGTTCGATTTTGAAGTTCGATTTCGTTGTTCGATTTCGTTGTTCGATTTCGTTGTTCGATTTCGTTGTTCGATTTCGTTGTCCGATTCCGTTGTTCGATTTCGTTGTTCGTTTTCGTTGTTCGATATTGTTGTATGATTTCGTGGTTCGATTTCGTTGTTCGATTGCGTTGTTCCATTTCGTTGTTCTATTTCGTGGTTCGATTTCGTGGTTTCAGTTTGTTGTTCGATTTCGATTTCGCTGTTCGATTTCGAAGTTGGATTTCGTTGTTCTATTTCGTTGTTCTAATTCGTTGTTCGATTTCGTTGTTCGATTTCGTTGTTCGATTCGTTATTCGATTTCGTTGTTCGATTTCGTTGTTCGATTTCGTTGTTCGATTTCGTTGTTCGATCTCGTTGTCCGATTCCGTTGTTAGATTTCGTTGTTCGTTTTCGTTGTTCGATATTGTTGTATGATTTCGTGGTTCGATTTCGTTGTTCGATTGCGTCGTTCCATTTCGTTGTTCTATTTCGTGGTTCGATTTCGTGGTTTCAGTTTGTTGTTCGATTTCGATTTCGCTGTTCGATTTCGAAGTTGGATTTCGTTGTTCTATTTCGTTGTTCTAATTCGTTGTTCGATTTCGTTGTTCGATTTCGTTGTTCGATTTCGTTGTTCGATTTCGTTGTTCGATTCGTTATTCGATTTCGTTGTTTGATTTCTTCTTCGATTTCGTTGTTCCATTTCGTTATTCGATTTCGTTGTTCGATTTCGTTGTTAGATTTCGTTGTTCGTTGTTAGATTTCGTTGTTCGATTTCGTTGTCCGATTCCGTTGTTCGATTTCGTTGTTCGTTTTCGTTGTTCGATATTGTTGTATGATTTCGTGGTTCGATTTCGTTGTTCGATTTCGTTGTTCCATTTCGTTGTTCGACTTCGTTGTTCGATTTCGAAGTTCGATTTCGTTGTTCGATTTCGTTGTTTTCGATTTCGTTGTTCGATTTCGTTGTTCGATTTCGTTGTTCGATTTCGTTGTTCGATTTCGTTGTTCGATTTCGTTGTTCGATTTCGTTGTTCGATGTCGTTGTTCGAATTCGTTGTTCGATTTCGTTGTTCGATTTCGTTGTTCGATTTCGTTGTTCGATTTCGTTGTTCGATTTCGTTGTTCGATTTCGTTGTTCGATTTTGAAGTTCGATTTCGTTGTTCGATTTCGTTATTCGATTTCGTTGTTCGATTTCGTTGTTCGATTTCGTTGTCCGATTCCGTTGTTCGATTTCGTTGTTCGTTTTCGTTGTTCGATATTGTTGTATGATTTCGTGGTTCGATTTCGTTGTTCGATTGCGTTGTTCCATTTCGTTGTTCTATTTCGTGGTTCGATTTCGTGGTTTCAGTTTGTTGTTCGATTTCGATTTCGCTGTTCGATTTCGAAGTTGGATTTCGTTGTTCTATTTCGTTGTTCTAATTCGTTGTTCGATTTCGTTGTTCGATTTCGTTGTTCGATTTCGTTGTTCGATTCGTTATTCGATTTCGTTGTTCGATTTCGTTGTTCGATTTCGTTGTTCGATTTCGTTGTTCGATCTCGTTGTCCGATTCCGTTGTTAGATTTCGTTGTTCGTTTTCGTTGTTCGATATTGTTGTATGATTTCGTGGTTCGATTTCGTTGTTCGATTGCGTCGTTCCATTTCGTTGTTCTATTTCGTAGTTCGATTTCGTGGTTTCAGTTTGTTGTTCGATTTCGATTTCGCTGTTCGATTTCGAAGTTGGATTTCGTTGTTCTATTTCGTTGTTCTAATTCGTTGTTCGATTTCGTTGTTCGATTTCGTTGTTCGATTTCGTTGTTCGATTTCGTTGTTCGATTTCGTTGTTCGATTCGTTATTCGATTTCGTTGTTTGATTTCTTCTTCGATTTCGTTGTTCCATTACGTTATTCGATTTCGTTGTTAGATTTCGTTGTTCGTTGTTAGATTTCGTTGTTCGATTTCGTTGTCCGATTCCGTTGTTCGATTTCGTTGTTCGTTTTCGTTGTTCGATATTGTTGTATGATTTCGTGGTTCGATTTCGTTGTTCGATTTCGTTGTTCCATTTCGTTGTTCGATTTCGTTGTTCGATTTCGAAGTTCGATTTCGTTGTTCGATTTCGTTGTTTTCGATTTCGTTGTTCGATTTCGTTGTTCGAATTCGTTGTTCGATTTCGTTGTTCGATTTCGTTGTTCGATTTCGTTGTTCGATTTCGTTGTTCGATTTCGTTGTTCGAATTCGTTGTTCGATTTCGTTGTTCGATTTCGTTGTTCGATTTCGTTGTTCGATTGCGTTGTTCGATTTCCTTGTTCGATTTCGTTGTTCGATTTCGTTGTTCGATTTCGTTGTTCGATTTCGTTGTTCGATTTCGTTGTTCGATTTCGTTGTTCGATTTCGTTGTTCGATTTCGTTGTTCGATTTCGTTGTTCGATTTCGTTGTTCGATTTCGTTGTTCGATTTCGTTGTTCGATTTCGTTGTTCGATTTCGTTGTTCGATTTCGTTGTTCGATTTCGTTGTTCGATTTCGTTGTTCGATTTCGTTGTTCGATTTCGTTGTTCGATTTCGTTGTTCGATTTCGTTGTTCGATTTCGTTGTTCGATTTCGTTGTTCGATTTCGTTGTTCGATTTCGTTGTTCGATTTCGTTGTTCGATTTCGTTGTTCGATTTCGTTGTTCGATTTCGTTGTTCGATTTCGTTGTTCGATTCGTTATTCGATCTCGTTGTCCGATTCCGTTGTTCGATTTCGTTGTTCGTTTTCGTTGTTCGATATTGTTGTATGATTTCGTGGTTCGATTTCGTTGTTCGATTGCGTTGTTCCATTTCGTTGTTCGATTTCGTGGTTCGAATTCGTTGTTCGAATTCGTTGTTCGATTTCGTTGTTCGATTTTGTTGTTCGATTTCGTTGTTCGATTTCGTTGTCCGACTTCGTTGTTCGATTTCGTTGTTCGATTTCGAAGTTCGATTACGTTGATCGATTTCGTTGTTCGATTTCGTTGTTCGATTTCGTTGTTCGAATTCGTATTTCGTTGTTCGAATTCGTTGTTCAATTTCGTTGTTCGATTTCGTTGTTCGATTTCGTTGTTTGAATTCGTGTTCGATTTCGTTGTTCTATTTCGAAGTTCGATTTCGTTGTTCGATTTCGTTGTTCGATTTCGTTGTTCGATTTCGTTGTTCGATTTCTTTGTTCGATTTCGTTGTTCGATTTCGTTGTTCGATTTCGTTGTTCGATGTCGTTGTTCGAATTCGTTGTTCGATTTCGTTGTTCGATTTCGTTGTTCGATTTCGTTGTTCGATTTCGTTGTTCGATTTCGTTGTTCGATTTCGTTGTTCGATTTCGTTGTTCGATTTTGAAGTTCGATTTCGTTGTTCGATTTCGTTGTTCGATTTCGTTGTTCGATTTCGTTGTTCGATTTCGTTGTCCGATTCCGTTGTTCGATTTCGTTGTTCGTTTTCGTTGTTCGATATTGTTGTATGATTTCGTGGTTCGATTTCGTTGTTCGATTGCGTTGTTCCATTTCGTTGTTCTATTTCGTGGTTCGATTTCGTGGTTTCAGTTTGTTGTTCGATTTCGATTTCGCTGTTCGATTTCGAAGTTGGATTTCGTTGTTCTATTTCGTTGTTCTAATTCGTTGTTCGATTTCGTTGTTCGATTTCGTTGTTCGATTTCGTTGTTCGATTCGTTATTCGATTTCGTTGTTCGATTTCGTTGTTCGATTTCGTTGTTCGATTTCGTTGTTCGATCTCGTTGTCCGATTCCGTTGTTAGATTTCGTTGTTCGTTTTCGTTGTTCGATATTGTTGTATGATTTCGTGGTTCGATTTCGTTGTTCGATTGCGTCGTTCCATTTCGTTGTTCTATTTCGTGGTTCGATTTCGTGGTTTCAGTTTGTTGTTCGATTTCGATTTCGCTGTTCGATTTCGAAGTTGGATTTCGTTGTTCTATTTCGTTGTTCTAATTCGTTGTTCGATTTCGTTGTTCGATTTCGTTGTTTGATTTCGTTGTTCGGTTTCGTTGTTCGATTCGTTATTCGATTTCGTTGTTTGATTTCTTCTTCGATTTCGTTGTTCCATTTCGTTATTCGATTTCGTTGTTCGATTTCGTTGTTAGATTTCGTTGTTCGTTGTTAGATTTCGTTGTTCGATTTCGTTGTCCGATTCCGTTGTTCGATTTCGTTGTTCGTTTTCGTTGTTCGATATTGTTGTATGATTTCGTGGTTCGATTTCGTTGTTCGATTTCGTTGTTCCATTTCGTTGTTCGATTTCGTTGTTCGATTTCGAAGTTCGATTTCGTTGTTCGATTTCGTTGTTTTCGATTTCGTTGTTCGATTTCGTTGTTCGATTTCGTTGTTCGATTTCGTTGTTCGATTTCGTTGTTCGATTTCGTTGTTCGATTTCGTTGTTCGATTTCGTTGTTCGATGTCGTTGTTCGAATTCGTTGTTCGATTTCGTTGTTCGATTTCGTTGTTCGATTTCGTTGTTCGATTTCGTTGTTCGATTTCGTTGTTCGATTTCGTTGTTCGATTTTGAAGTTCGATTTCGTTATTCGATTTCGTTATTCGATTTCGTTGTTCGATTTCGTTGTTCGATTTCGTTGTCCGATTCCGTTGTTCGATTTCGTTGTTCGTTTTCGTTGTTCGATATTGTTGTATGATTTCGTGGTTCGATTTCGTTGTTCGATTGCGTTGTTCCATTTCGTTGTTCTATTTCGTGGTTCGATTTCGTGGTTTCAGTTTGTTGTTCGATTTCGATTTCGCTGTTCGATTTCGAAGTTGGATTTCGTTGTTCTATTTCGTTGTTCTAATTCGTTGTTCGATTTCGTTGTTCGATTTCGTTGTTCGATTTCGTTGTTCGATTTCGTTGTTCGATTCGTTATTCGATTTCGTTGTTCGATTTCGTTGTTCGATTTCGTTGTTCGATTTCGTTGTTCGATCTCGTTGTCCGATTCCGTTGTTAGATTTCGTTGTTCGTTTTCGTTGTTCGATATTGTTGTATGATTTCGTGGTTCGATTTCGTTGTTCGATTGCGTCGTTCCATTTCGTTGTTCCATTTCGTGGTTTCTATTTCGTGGTTTCAGTTTGTTGTTCGATTTCGATTTCGCTGTTCGATTTCGAAGTTGGATTTCGTTGTTCTATTTCGTTGTTCGATTTCTTTGTTCGATTTCGTTGTTCGATTTCGTTGTTCGATTTCGTTGTTCGATGTCGTTGTTCGAATTCGTTGTTCGATTTCGTTGTTCGATTTCGTTGTTCGATTTCGTTGTTCGATTTCGTTGTTCGATTTCGTTGTTCGATTTTGAAGTTCGATTTCGTTGTTCGATTTCGTTGTTCGATTTCGTTGTTCGATTTCGTTGTTCGATTTCGTTGTTCGATTTCGTTGTTCGATTTCGTTGTTCGATTTCGTTGTTCGATTTCGTTGTTCGATTCGTTATTCGATTTCGTTGTTTGATTTCTTCTTCGATTTCGTTGTTCCATTTCGTTATTCGATTTCGTTGTTCGATTTCGTTGTTAGATTTCGTTGTTCGTTGTTAGATTTCGTTGTTCGATTTCGTTGTCCGATTCCGTTGTTCGATTTCGTTGTTCGTTTTCGTTGTTCGATATTGTTGTATGATTTCGTGGTTCGATTTCGTTGTTCGATTTCGTTGTTCCATTTCGTTGTTCGATTTCGTTGTTCGATTTCGAAGTTCGATTTCGTTGTTCGATTTCGTTGTTTTCGATTTCGTTGTTCGATTTCGTTGTTCGAATTCGTTGTTCAATTTCGTTGTTCGATTTCGTTGTTCGATTTCGTTGTTCGATTTCGTTGTTCGATTTCGTTGTTCGAATTCGTTGTTCGATTTCGTTGTTCGATTTCGTTGTTCGATTTCGTTGTTCGATTGCGTTGTTCGATTTCCTTGTTCGATTTCGTTGTTCGATTTCGTTGTTCGATTTCGTTGTTCGATTTCGTTGTTCGATTTCGTTGTTCGATTTCGTTGTTCGATTTCGTTGTTCGATTTCGTTGTTCGATTTCGTTGTTCGATTTCGTTGTTCGATTTCGTTGTTCGATTTCGTTGTTCGATTTCGTTGTTCGATTTCGTTGTTCGATTTCGTTGTTCGATTTCGTTGTTCGATTTCGTTGTTCGATTTCGTTGTTCGATTTCGTTGTTCGATTTCGTTGTTCGATTTCGTTGTTCGATTTCGTTGTTCGATTCGTTATTCGATCTCGTTGTCCGATTCCGTTGTTCGATTTCGTTGTTCGTTTTCGTTGTTCGATATTGTTGTATGATTTCGTGGTTCGATTTCGTTGTTCGATTGCGTTGTTCCATTTCGTTGTTCGATTTCGTGGTTCGAATTCGTTGTTCGAATTCGTTGTTCGATTTCGTTGTTCGATTTTGTTGTTCGATTTCGTTGTTCGATTTCGTTGTTCGACTTCGTTGTTCGATTTCGTGGTTCGAATACGTTGTTCGAATTCGTTGTTCGATTTCGTTGTTCGATTTTGTTGTTCGATTTCGTTGTTCGATTTCGTTGTTCGATTTCGTTGTTCGATTTCGTTGTTCGATTTCGTTGTTCGATTTCGTTGTTCGATTTCGTTGTTCGATTTCGTTGTTCGATTTCGTTGTTCGATTTCGTTGTTCGATTTCTCGTTGTTCGATTTCGTTGTTCGATTTCGTTGTTCGATTTCGTTGTTCGATTTCGTTGTTCGATTTTGAAGTTCGATTTCGTTGTTCGATTTCGTTGTTCGATTTCGTTGTTCGATTTCGTTGTCCGATTCCGTTGTTCGATTTCGTTGTTCGTTTTCGTTGTTCGATATTGTTGTATGATTTCGTGATTCGATTTCGTTGTTCGATTGCGTTGTTCCATTTCGTTGTTCTATTTCGTGGTTCGATTTCGTGGTTTCAGTTTGTTGTTCGATTTCGATTTCGCTGTTCGATTTCGAAGTTGGATTTCGTTGTTCTATTTCGTTGTTCTAATTCGTTGTTCGATTTCGTTGTTCGATTCGTTATTCGATTTCGTTGTTCGATTTCGTTGTTCGATTTCGTTGTTCGATTTCGTTGTTCGATGTCGTTGTTCGATGTCGTTGTTCGATGTCGTTGTTCGATGTCGTTGTTCGATGTCGTTGTTCGATGTCGTTGTTCGAATTCGTTGTTCGATTTCGTTGTTCGATTGCGTTGTTCGATTTCGTTGTTCGACTTCGTTGTTCGATTTCGTGGTTCGAATACGTTGTTCGAATTCGTTGTTCGATTTCGTTGTTCGATTTTGTTGTTCGATTTCGTTGTTCGATTTCGTTGTTCGATTTCGTTGTTCGATTTCGTTGTTCCATTTCGTTGTTCGATTTCGTTGTTCGATTTCGTTGTTCGATTTCGAAGTTCGATTTCGTTGCTCGATTTCGTTGTTCGATTTCGTTGTTCGATTTCGTTGTTCGAATTCGTTGTTCGAATTCGTTGTTCGAATTCGTTGTTCGAATTCGTTGTTCGAATTCGTTGTTCGATTTCGTTGTTCGATTTCGTTGTTCGATTTCGTTGTTCGATTTCGTTGTTCGATTTCGTTGTTCGAATTCGTTCGAATTCGTTGTTCGATTTCGTTGTTCGATTTCGTTGTTCGATTGCGTTGTTCGAT
>CAUJLB010000083.1:0-18841 GCA_963243735.1 Neocrepidodera transversa | reverse complement strand
ATTTTTTTTTATTTATTTTCATTTATTTTCATTTATTTTCATTTAATTTCATTTAATTTCATTTATTTTCATTAATTTTCATTAATTTTCATTTATTTTCATTTATTTTCATTTATTTTCATTTATTTTCATTTATTTTCATTTATTTTCATTTATTTTCATTTATTTTCATTTATTTTCATTTATTTTCATTTATTTTCTTTTAGTTACATGTATTTTCAGTTATTTTCATTAATTTTCATGTATTTACGTGTATTTTCATTTGTTTCATTTATTTTCATTTATTTTCTTTAATTTTCATTTATATTCATTATTTTCATTTATTTTCTTTTATTTTTATTTATTTTCATATATCTTTATTTATTTTCATTTATTTTCATTAATTTTCATTTATTTTCATTAATTTTCATTTATTTTCATTTATTTTCATTTCTTTTCATTTAATTTCATTTATTTTCATTTTTTTCATTTTTTTTTTATTTATTTTCATTTATTTTCATTTATTTTCATTTAATTTCATTTATTTTCATTAATTTCCATTAATTTTCATTTAATTTCATTTATTTTCATTTATTATCATTTATTTTCATTTATTTTCATTTATTTTCATTTATTTTCATTTATTTTCATTTATTTTCATTTATTTTCATTTATTTTCATTTATTTTCATTTATTTTCATTTATTTTCATTTATTTTCATTTATTTTCATTTATTTTCATTTATTTTCATTTATTTTCATTTATTTTTATTTATTTTCATTTATTTTCATTTATTTTCATTTATTTTCATTCATTTTCATTTATTTTCATTTATTTTTATTTATTTTCATTTATTTTCATTTATTTTCATTTATTTTCATTTATTTTCATTTATTTTCATTTATTTTCATTTATTTTCATTTATTTTCATTTATTTTCATTTATTTTCATTTATTTTCATTTATTTTCATTTATTTTCATTTATTTTCATTTATTTTCATTTATTTTCATTTATTTTCATTTATTTTCATTTATTTTCATTTATTTTCATTTATTTTCATTTATTTTCATTTATTTTCATTTATTTTCATTTATTTTCATTTATTTTCATTTATTTTCATTTATTTTCATTTATTTTCATTTATTTTCATTTATTTTTATTTATTTTCATTTATTTTTATTTATTTTCATTTATTTTTATTTATTTTCATTTATTTTCATTCATTTTCATTTATTTTCATTTATTTTCATTCATTTTCATTTATTTTCATTTATTTTCATTTATTTTCATTTATTTTTATTTATTTTCATTTATTTTCATTTATTTTCATTTATTTTCATTTTTTTCATTTTTTTCATTTTTTTTTATTTATTTTCATTTATTTTCATTTAATTTCATTTATTTTCATTAATTTTCATTTAATTTTCATTTATTTTCATTTATTTTCATTTATTTTCATTTATTTTCATTTATTTTCATTTATTTTCATTTATTTTCATTTATTTTCATTTATTTTCATTTATTTTCATTTATTTTCATTTATTTTCATTTATTTTCATTTATTTTCATTTATTTTCATTTATTTTCATTTATTTTCATTTATTTTCATTTATTTTCATTTATTTTCATTTATTTTCATTTATTTTCATTTATTTTCATTTATTTTCATTTATTTTCATTTATTTTCATTTATTTTCATTTATTTTCATTTATTTTCATTTATTTTCATTTATTTTCATTTATTTTCATTTATTTTCATTTATTTTCATTTATTTTCATTTATTTTCATTTATTTTCATTTATTTTCATTTATTTTCATTTATTTTCATTTATTTTCATTTATTTTCATTTATTTTCATCCATTTTCATTTATTTTCATGTACTTACATGTATTTTTATTTGTTTTCATTTATTTTCTTTTATTTACATGTATTTTCAGTTATTTTCATTAATTTTCATGTATTTACGTGTATTTTCATTTGTTTTCATTTATTTTCATTTATTTTCTTTAATTTTCATTTATATTCATTATTTTCATTTATTTTCTTTTATTTTTATTTATTTTCATTTATTTTTATTTATTTTCATTTCTTTTCATTTAATTTCATTTATTTTCATTTTTTTCATTTTTTTTTATTTATTTTCATTTATTTTGGTACCACACAATGTATCCGAATTTATTTCGTCAAAACTGTTATTTAGCAAAATCGAAAAATCATATAATCATACAAAAATATAATAAGTTTTCATCCGAAACGTACTTGAACAAAACAGAAAACCATACAAATGTATTTTTACACTAAAGAACAATTTCAAACCCGTACATGTCTAAGAACGTAATTTTCTCAAACCAGTAACCCAATATAATCGTAATTTATCAAAACAGTACAATTACAATAATTTGATATTACACCAAACGTAATTCCGTACTCCCGTAAAAGAGCAAAACCGTATTTCATCCCAAAAACAGGAAGTGCGAAGTGCGCATGTGCGAGAAATTCAAATTTTATTTCAAATGCCTCCGACTAAATAAACAACCAAGTTAGGTTTTAAAAAGTGAATTCTGCATCTATTTATTAAACGTTATATTATTTAATTAATATAAATAATATGTAATTTAAAAATTTTAAGTGAAACTGTTTGTCCGGATGACAATAGGCAATGTAGGAAAAAAGTAAGTTTTACATAACCTAATATCTTATATCAAATATTTTTTTAGCTTTAGGACAGGCCACAACGCATATTTGTTATTTTAATAATCATAATCACAAACAATTTTTATAATATGTAATAATTATAATTAGGTAGGTACATTTATTGTTTCAATTATGTAGTTATTTGTAAAATTTTAATTATAAATGTATTTCAAAAATACATTTTAACAAAGCATATTTTATTTTACAATTTATTTTAGATGATTACTGTAAATGCAACTAGCAGAACATATTTGAATTAACTAAGAAGTGATGAAGGCAAACAAAATTTAAATATATAAATAATTGAATAACTTGAATGAGAGTAAGGACATCAATCAAAACTATGTTTACACTATTTCAGTAGGATGAATGTCTGAATGTCAACTTTACACATCAAATACAGGTATATTAGAATAATTAAAATCAGGATAAATTCTCCTTTCTTCTCAAAAATTTTTAATGTAGACTTTCTCTGCTGAAGGTTTTTATTAACACAGATATCTAGTATATTTCATGTATTAAAGATTTACTAATATTTATAAATAGATATTATAAAAATATCTACTTCTTTTTGCCAAAAGTTAACATTTTAAATAACTAGTACCATGGCTTTTAGATAGTTACTGTCAACACACATACGAATTATTTGAATGAACTAAGAAATACCTACTGCAGACATAAAAATGATCATGTAGGTAACATTGGATGAAGGGTAGATTCTTAGGAAAACACAGAATCTATACATAACATCATCTTAAGGTATGTTAGCATAGTTACTTACATGAGAATAAATTGTCAGTACTTCTTCAAAAGACTTTAATAGTATAACCTGTCTGTTTAATTACAATTTTATGCCAACAAATAATATTCGAAAAGGAAGGTCTAGTTCTAGTTTCCAATACCTACAATTATTTCTTAAATAAAAATTACTTGAATAAATTTTGACATATTTTGTCGTAAACTTAAATATTTTATTTTATTACAGCAATATTAACTTTTACAGCCAATGGAAAAGATGAGTCATTACAGAAAAAATGTAATTATTAAATTTTAACGCAAAAATGTTGACATCCAACCAAGATCTTGGTTAGTATTATTTTTTGTTTTTAACGTAAGTATTTTATAAAGTTGTATTTGCTTTTTTAACTTGTTAGTTATTTTGAAAAAGATAGATTGTTCAACTCTGAAAATATTGAATAAATTTTTTTAAATAAATTGATGTTTTGTCTAATATATAACATTAAGTCCGAATAAAATTCATTTGAAAAAATGATCTTTTAACTCAAGTGTAATTTTTTATTGATATTTTAAAAATATTTATTTATTAAATAACTGAAAAATTTAGCTTTCGGATTTTGATTAAATATACCATAAACTTATAATATTTTGGAAAGAAATTACGATTTGGTAAATTTTCACTTCTAAATGAAATGTTCAATTAATATCTGAAGTATTTTTCTCTTTATTGCTATATAAATTGAAATCTTCAAATAAAAGTTATATTGAAGTAAAGAGCTATAAAGATTAATCTTTATCATAACTTAACCAACCTATCAGGGTAAACAGGATATACCTATACCGCTAAACTTTGGTTATATGTATAAACTATTTGCAAAATATACCGGAATAGTAGCTAAATTTAAAGGTAGTTTAAATCTGACTTTCAATAGTATTAAAAATTGTTTACATTTGAAATCGACTCTTTGTTAAAATAGTGATGTCAATTTATTTTTATTAATATGAATACTATTAAAAATATAGGTTTTTTAACGGGTCATACTAGTGTCAAAAGTGACATTTTATTCTATCAGTCTACGCACAAACAAAAAAGTTAAAAGTGATCAATAAATGCCAAATTTTTTATGCAAAATTAAAACATAAAATGATATTTGTAAAAAATTTTGTACGATACAGGTATATGGTAAAAATCATTTGTGTGGTATTAAAAAAACAAGTGAAAAACGGCAATATTTTTGTCGTAATTTCGAGTTTTCGAAAATTTAAACTTACGAAAATGAATCTCTATACATTTATACCTAAGGTAGGTACTAATTTATATGCGGTATAATTAAATAGCAGGAAAGAAAAAATAGGTAAAAGAATAATATCATTTTAAAGTTTTTAATTATTATAAATCGGTTGGCGTTGTCCATTTGTCTATGTTCTAGAGTTGAATCAGGCTAGCGGACAGACGGACAAAACCGTTATATAATTGCTTTTTTTTTCTTCGAAAACTCTAAAAACGTAAAATTAAATTTTGAGAAGTTTTAATTCCGTAATGTTGGTTGCCTACATTAAATCACATCATCTTTTTAAACGTCAAAGCAACTTCATACAAAAAGTATTTTTTCCACCGACCACCATTAGTATTAGAAGGCATCATTATTTTTATTTAGGTATGTTAGAGTCGAGAAAGATAAATTTCTATCCTATAGGTGCTTCATCTACTATGAAATGACATAAGGAAATGTCAATGTCAATAAATTTCTGTCTGAAGAAGGATTCCTTTCTAGTCGGAAAATCTGCACGCTGATTTTCTGTATCCAATTCTATATTATATATTTTAAAGACGGATCCTCACTTAGGTGGTAAATCTGCAGCTGATTTTTAACAGTAATTTTGATTTATTATAAATGAACACAATTTTTAGTATATTAAAAGGTTATGAATCTAGTAGAATATGCAAAAAGTTGAACCAAAGTCAACTTATTTGCGTATCTGCAAAATTGACGAAAATGAATTCGAAATCGACAAAAATACAATTAAATACAGAAGGATGCCTTCAGATTTTCCACCTAGTGGGAATCAGTGTTTACAATATATAAAGTAAGTTCGGCTTTTTTACTCGTTTTACCCCGTCCTTGATCTATCCGTTCGGATACTGACAAAAATTCGGTTCAGATGTTACTCCAAATACTCACACACTAGAAAGTAGAAAGGAGCATTTACCACTTATATATAGATCATATGCATATTTGTTTGGTAGTTTGCATTTGTATTGGTGCTACACCATTGACATATACAATAGACATGCCTAGCGGTGAAAAATGTGAAATTTCGAGAGAAAGAGATGAAACGATGTTTCGCTCAATATCTATCTCTCTCAAAATAGTATCGTATAGTTAGGATGTTAGAGATAGAGCTAGACCGAAACTATAGGTCATCTTTCACTCTTTTCAGCAAAAAAATAATTCAACGATATACGGGTTGGACAGGTCCATGGATATATGTCTATGATCCTTCCTAAATATATTTATTCTAAAGCTATAGGAACATCCGCCATTTGTAAGACCCATCGCATTCCACCAAGTGAAAGTGATATGCTTTCTTACTTACTATACTTACTATATCTACTAGTAGGAGAGAAAATGTCAAATCTTTGTGAAAATGATTAAATGTTCTAGTAGTAGAAAAGATAGTCTCACGGTAGAGAAGATTTCCATGAGCCAGGCAACTAATTATTCATCTGCTTCGCATCCCGGTAATAATAAAATTCGGTTGAGAAAATCTTTTCATTACTTTGATGTATAATACATTAGTATTATTTCACTATTGTGTAAAGTATAGATTTCTTATACAATGTGTTCACGGATGGGATTCACAATAGAAAAAATTTATTTTGGTATTAAAAAATATCAATCTTGATAAAATGTTTTGCTTATTCTAAAACCTAGTAGTATGAAAAAAAATCGGTTGTGTCGCCCCAAAACTTTCCCGACGAGTAACCAGAGACGAAAACTTTTTCAATGTTCGAACTCTGACATTTTTTATTTTTGACAGGTGACAGCTGGATAAATAATTTGACTGTTCTAAAATGATTTTTCCTCGAAGCTAACCACTCAAACCAGCTTACATAAAAGTTAACCATTCAAATATCCTCGACGCGTATTCCAAACTACGACGTCATACTTAACCAACTTCTCAAACCATCTGGCTGAGGTAGTTTTCAGAGTAGTTATGTTCTCTGTTGTCATTAGTGCTCTGTTTTACTGATTTTATTAGGTTTTACTTGAATTTATAAAATATTTTTGAATGGATACATAGGAAGTTAATGTAAATGAAACGTTGTTCAGGATTATTGATAGTGAAGGTAACGAGATATTTCATAAAAAATCCTTAGATTCAAACATTGTTTATTATAGATGATGAATTCCTTATTGGATATGTCGATAACAGGATAAAATAAGTGGCACTGGTCCACCTGTTAGTCCTCATGATATGATTTCTTAAATATAAAGAAGGCCACAACAAAATGTAACAGAGCTGGATGTGGAAGAAAATAATATAATTAATAGGGAGTTCACTGAAGAAGTCGGTGTCAGGCAACTCGTAAAATGTCATTTAATGCGCGCTAGGTTGTCAAAATTCGAAAAGTTAACCACTCCTTAACTATGACGTCATTATTTTGGTAATCTGGTTTGAGTAGTTAGTCTCGAGGAAAAATCATTTAAATTGATATTTTCAAGTGCTTTCTGTTTGATAGATGTCGTACAAAAACTAATGGGTTCTGCCAACGGATAACCCAAATCTGTAAATCGAATCTCAGCTCAATCGGATTATACGATGAAATAAAACAATTTAATTTGTTTAAATCTTCATTATATAATGAAGATTTAAACAAATTAAATTGTTTTATTTCATCGTATAGTATGGATCTTCATCAAGTAAAAGCCTCATCTATTCAATCAATTGGATTATTTCAAATTGTCATTCTGTTAGAATATGTCGAATTAAAGTGAAAAGATGTTTTGAAGTTGGTGGAGGCCACGTCGAATAAATTTATTCTTTTTATTTAATGTTAGCTTTTTTTAATATTTTCATAAACTCCGAAGGAGTTAAGTATTGGAATCAATAATTCTGTGTGTGTAAGATCAAGTTGTTTCAAATCTGACTTGAGATTCTTGTTTAGGACGAAAACGAAAAACTATATCTCAATAAAGTGCTGTCAGTTTTTATGTCGAACGAACCGTTCGTAGATATTGAAGTGGGACCACAACTAATAAGCACCTATTGACCTAAAAAAAATACTTCACTGACAGACAGGTAGACATACAGATTCCAAAGCAGGAGGTTTGTGCGATACATGCTAGAATAGAATTTCTAGATGTTTCATGACAATGTTATCCACTAGATTATTTGTTAAAGTTTTGATATGAAAAAGTGCTTGGCGTTTCACATAAAATTGACCACAAAATGAAGCAGGCACGATAAAACATGATTTTTCTTTCATTTTATGAGGAGTTTAGAATAAGCAAAACTCTTTGATCAAGAACGAAATTTTTCGATAAAACCAACAATAAAAAAAGTTCCTCTGTGGACCCTATCAATGGACACACTTGTATATGACTACATAATTTTTGGCAGTAGAACAAATATTGTATAAAACTACTGTGTATAATGTTCTTTTTCTCTCATGTGATTGTTTCACTCGCCTTTGGTATTTTTTTTACTTTTGCAACACAGAGCTTCGTTGTTTGGCAATTACATTGAATAAAAACAACCCTTAAAATTAAACAGGTATATTTTAGAAATGAAATATACAAAATTTTGGTCATATGCATCTTGTTTACATTGATAAATCAATTAAATTGTTTTAAATGATAAAGTAGATATTAGGTATGGGAATATATTTTTCAAATGTTTACAGAAAAAAACACCATTCATTTTCGGCCTTAATTATGTTGAAACTAGGTCAAATATATAAATTAGAAAGATGTGAAAATACATATATAAATGAATTTATCAAAATTCAAACTTTTACCACAATGATCTAGTATTTTCGATTAGAATTTTAATTATTGTGAAGTCTAAATTTGTATTTATGTGTAGAGTTATTTACTTTTAAAATAAATATTTTATATTTAATGAGTAAATTTACTCTTTTTATTTTTACTATGTATGCTCTTTTAATATAATGTATTTCATAAAGATATATTATATTTAAATTTATGGTTTATTTATTCAAAACCCCAAGGCTACAATTTACAGTTAATTAAAAATATTTTTAAAATATCAATAAAACTTTACACTAGACTTTAAATATCACTTCTTTAAATGTAATTTTATTTAAACTTAATGTTAAATATTTATTAGACAAAAAAATCAAAATTATTTTCAACACTTCAGAGTTGAACAATCTAGCTTTACAATATAAGTAACAAAATAAAAAGCAAATATTTATTTACAAAATAAAATTAAAAAATAACATCAACCAAAAAACTTAAAATATCAAATATCAAAAAACTTAAATATCAAATATATGTCTATAATCAAATTTTGTCCTGGTAATTGTTTCCTTAATCATTAGTGGTAAAGGATGATATTGCTGCAATAAAATAAAATAATTATGTAAAACTTAACTCAAAATAAAGATATATTTAAACAATTAAGTATCATTTAAGAAATGATTTTAGAGAAAGATAAATTCTAAAGGCTTTTAAAGAAGAACTGACAACTTATTATCATGTAGGTATATAATCGAGTTAACGTAGATGAAGATTAGGTTATATTTATATTTTAAAATAGACTATATAGTTTTAGTGCATCATTAGATTATACACTTTATCATAGTTATATGATCAGTTTTTATATCTACATTATGCATGCTTCCATGTGGCGTGTGTGTGAAGAGGCACAGTTGGCATCGGATAAATCCTATTTGCCACAGACTTTTATTGAAATATGATTTCATGTGAATATTTTATCTAGTTGACTCATTACAAATGTTACTAAAGCATCAAGTATCTTTTTATTGTGAGTGCTAAGCAAAGAAGTAATGTTGATGGGAAGGATAGAGAGTTGGAAATCGAAAACTTACTTATCAATATGTGAGAAGTGCTTAGCACCAGAAAAGAAGATGTGACTTAAATCACAAATTGATACATTGTTACAAACAGTGAAATGATGCAGATATAATTTTATATAATATGGGATGGGAATTTTGCAACTTCTTAGATAAGGTATTTTTTTATTGTAAAGACAAATGAATAACGGTATGATTACTGGATGTAGCAGTAGTCTTGACATAACCTCTCTCAATTAAGCTGATGTTGTTTTTAGCAGAGCTACATCAGATAGATCATGGAAGTTGAAATATATACATTTTAACAGTTTATTAAAAAAAATGTAATTAATGAAAAAATAGGTTAGTATTTTAAAGGATCTTGAGAAATGTTAGTTTATTCTGATTTTAATTGTTCAAACATACCTGCAGAAAGAGTTGTATTTGATGGGTATATTAATTTAACATTCATCTTCCCGAAATATTAACAATGTGTTGGTGTTGTCCTTAAGATTACTTTCATTCAAGTTGCATAATAATTTTTATATATGTAGACTTGGTTCGCTTCCACTTCTTAGTTAATTGAAACATTTCTTATTTAATTTAATTCATAATAATTAGCCATCTAAAATTAGAAATAAATTATTAAATGAAATATTTTGTGTTAAAATTTATTTTTGGAATAAATTTATATTAGTATTTTAATATTCCTTAAATAATTACATAATTAAAACAATAAATGTACCTAATTGTAATTTTTATAATATAAAACAAGTCGTTTGTTTTGTTTTGATAACCAATACTAAATAAATAAGGTTATGTTATTTCAAAATTCGTCTTTTTCTACGACAGCCTTTGATCCTACGGACAAACAGCTTCATATAGTTTTTAAATTTTATATTACTTATTATATACATAATAATTCAATACTAAAAAAATGGATTTGAATTTAAGAATTCATTTATTTAAATAAATCAGTATTACTTACCTTCGATGAAAATAATAAAATAAAATTTGAATTTCGCGCACTTACGCACTTGCGCACTTCGCACTTCCTGTTTTTGGGATGAAATACGGTTTTGTGATTTAACATTGGTGTGAAGATAACATTATTATATTTGTACTGTTTTGTTAAATGACGCTTATGATGGGTTACTGGTTTGTGAAAATACAGTTTTACTTTTGTACTGGTTTGTTATTATAGAGTTCTGACAAAAAACATTATTGTGTTTATACTTTATGATGATTGAATCATTTTGAAAAATTCAAAGTTTATGTTTTTATCGTTTTGCCACTTTAAATTAGTGTTTAAATACAGTTTGAAAATGTAACTTTGGGATACTTTGCATGGATCCTTTATTTTCATTTAATTTCATTTATTTTCATTAATTTTCATTAATTTTCATTTAATTTCATTTATTTTCATTTATTTTCATTTATTTTCATTTATTTTCATTTATTTTCATTTATTTTCATTTATTTTCATTTATTTTCATTTATTTTCATTAATTTTTATTTATTTTCATTTATTTTTATTTATTTTCATTTATTTTTATTTATTTTCATTTATTTTCATTTATTTTCATTCATTTTCATTTATTTTCATTTATTTTCATTTATTTTTATTTATTTTCATTTATTTTCATTTATTTTCATTTATTTTCATTTATTTTCATTTATTTTCATTTATTTTCATTTTTTTCATTTTTTTCATTTTTTTTTATTTATTTTCATTTATTTTCATTTAATTTCATTTATTTTCATTAATTTTCATTTATTTTCATTTATTTTCATTTATTTTCATTTATTTTCATTTATTTTCATTTATTTTCATTTATTTTCATTTATTTTCATTTATTTTCATTTATTTTCATTTATTTTCATTTATTTTCATTTATTTTCATTTATTTTTATTTATTTTCATTTATTTATTTTCATTTATTTTTATTTATTTTCATTTATTTTCATTTATTTTCATTTATTTTCATTCATTTTCATTTATTTTCATAAATTTTCATTCATTTTCATTTATTTTCATTTATTTTCATTTATTTTCATTTATTTTTATTTATTTTCATTTATTTTCATTTATTTTCATTTATTTTCATTTTTTTCATTTTTTTCATTTTTTTTTATTTATTTTCATTTAATTTCATTTATTTTCATTAATTTTCATTTAATTTTCATTTATTTTCATTTATTTTCATTTATTTTAATTTATTTTCATTTATTTTCATTTATTTTCATTTATTTTCATTTATTTTCATTTATTTTCATTTATTTTCATTTATTTTCATTTATTTTCATTTATTTTCATTTATTTTCATTTATTTTCATTTATTTTCATTTATTTTCATTTATTTTCATTTATTTTCATCCATTTTCATTTATTTTCATGTACTTACATGTATTTTTATTTGTTTTCATTTATTTTCTTTTATTTACATGTATTTTCAGTTATTTTCATTAATTTTCATGTATTTACGTGTATTTTCATTTGTTTTCATTTATTTTCATTTATTTTCTTTAATTTTCATTTATATTCATTATTTTCATTTATTTTCTTTTATTTTTATTTATTTTCATTTATTTTTATTTATTTTCATTTATTTTCATTAATTTTCATTTATTTTCATTTATTTTCATTTCTTTTCATTTAATTTCATTTATTTTCATTTTTTTCATTTTTTTCATTTTTTTTTATTTATTTTCATTTATTTTCATTTAATTTCATTTATTTTCATTAATTTTCATTAATTTTCATTTAATTTCATTTATTTTCATTTATTTTCATTTATTTTCATTTATTTTCATTTATTTTCATTTATTTTCATTTATTTTCATTTATTTTCATTTATTTTCATTTATTTTCATTTATTTTCATTTATTTTCATTTATTTTCATTAATTTTTATTTATTTTCATTTATTTTTATTTATTTTCATTTATTTTTATTTATTTTCATTTATTTTCATTTATTTTCATTTATTTTCATTCATTTTCATTTATTTTCATTTATTTTTATTTATTTTCATTTATTTTCATTTATTTTCATTTATTTTCATTTTTTTCATTTTTTTCATTTTTTTCATTTTTTTCATTTTTTTTTATTTATTTTCATTTATTTTCATTTAATTTCATTTATTTTCATTAATTTTCATTTAATTTTCATTTATTTTCATTTATTTTCATTTAATTTCATTTATTTTCATTAATTTTTATTTATTTTCATTTATTTTCATTTATTTTCATTTATTTTCATTTATTTTCATTTTTTTCATTTTTTTCATTTTTTTTTATTTATTTTCATTTATTTTCATTTAATTTCATTTATTTTCATTAATTTTCATTTATTTTCATTTATTTTCATTTATTTTCATTTATTTTCATTTATTTTCATTTATTTTCATTTATTTTCATTTATTTTCATTTATTTTCATTTATTTTCATTTATTTTCATTTATTTTCATTTATTTTCATTTATTTCCATTTATTTTCATTTATTTTCATTTATTTTTATTTATTTTCATTTATTTATTTTCATTTATTTTTATTTATTTTCATTTATTTTCATTTATTTTCATTTATTTTCATTCATTTTCATTTATTTTCATAAATTTTCATTCATTTTCATTTATTTTCATTTATTTTCATTAATTTTCATTTATTTTCATTTATTTTCATTTATTTTCATTTATTTTCATTTATTTTCATTTATTTTCATTTATTTTCATTTATTTTCATTTATTTTCATTTATTTTCATTTATTTTCATTTATTTTCATTAATTTTCATTTATTTTCATTTATTTTCATTTATTTTCATTTATTTTCATTTATTTTCATTTATTTTCATTTATTTTCATTTATTTTCATTTATTTTCATTTATTTTCATTTATTTTCATTTATTTTCATTTATTTTCATTTATTTTCATTTATTTTCATTTATTTTTATTTATTTTCATTTATTTATTTTCATTTATTTTTATTTATTTTCATTTATTTTCATTTATTTTCATTTATTTTCATTTATTTTCATTTATTTTCATTTATTTTCATTTATTTTCATTTATTTTCATTTATTTTCATTTATTTTCATTTATTTTCATTTATTTTCATTTATTTTCATTTATTTTCATTTATTTTCATTTATTTTCGTTTATTTTCATTTATTTTTATTTATTTTCATTTATTTTCATTTATTTTCATTTATTTTCATTTATTTTCATTTATTTTCATTTATTTTCATTTATATTCATTTATTTACATGTATTTTCAGTTATTTTCATTAATTTTCATGTATTTAGGTGTATTTTCATTTGTTTTTATTTATTTTCATTTATTTTCTTTAATTTTCATTTATATTCATTTATTTTCATTTATTTTCATTTATTTTCATTTATTTTCATTTATTTTCATTTATTTTCATTTATTTTCATTTATTTTCATTTATTTTCATTTATTTTCATTTATTTTCATTTATTTTCATTTATTTTCATTTATTTTCATTTATTTTCATTTATTTTCATTTATTTTCATTTATTTTCATTTATTTTCATTTATTTTCATTTATTTTCATTTATTTCATTTATTTTCATCTATTTTCATTTATTTTCATTTATTTTCATTTATTTTCGTTTATTTTCATTTATTTTCATTTATTTACATGTATTTTCAGTTGTTTTCATTATTTTTCATGTATTTACGTGTATTTTCATTTGTTTTCATTTATTTTCATTTATTTTCTTTAATTATCATGTACATTCATTTATTTTCTTTTTTTTTTATTTATTTTCATTTATTTTCATTTATTTTCATTTATTTTCATTTATTTTCATTTATTTTCATTTATTTTCATTTATTTTCATTTATTTTCATTTATTTTCATTTATTTTCATTTATTTTCATTTATTTTCATTTATTTTCATTTATTTTCATTTATTTTCATTTATTTTCATTTATTTTCATTTATTTTCATTTATTTTCATTTACTTTCATTTCTTTTCATTTATTTTCATTTATTTTCATTTATTTTCATTTATTTTCATTTATTTTCATTTATTTTCATTTATTTTCATTTATTTTCATTTATTTTCATTTATTTTCATTTATTTTCATTTATTTTCATTTATTTTCATTTATTTTCATTTATTTTCATTAATTTTCATTTAATTTCATTTATTTTCATTTATTTTCATTTATTTTCATTTATTTTCATTTATTTTCATTTATTTTCATTTATTTTCATTTATTTTCATTTATTTTCATTTATTTTCATTTATTTTCATTTATTTTCATTTATTTTCATTTATTTTCATTTATTTTCATTTATTTTCATTTATTTTCATTTATTTTCATTTATTTTCATTTATTTTCATTTATTTTCATTTATTTTCATTTATTTTCATTTATTTTCATTTATTTTCATTTATTTTCATTTATTTTCATTTATTTTCATTTATTTTCTTTTATTTTTATTTATTTTCATTTTTTTCATTTATTTTCATTTATTTTCATTTATTTTCATTTATTTTCATTTATTTTCATTTATTTTCATTTATTTTCATTTGTTTCATTTATTTTCATTTATTTTCATTTATTTTCATTAATTTTCATTTATTTTCATTTATTTTCATTTCTTTTCATTTAATTTCATTTATTTTCATTTTTTTCATTTTTTTCATTTTTTTTTCATTTATTTTCATTTATTTTCATTTATTTTCATTTATTTTCATTTATTTTCATTTATTTTCATTTAATTTCATTTATTTTCATTTATTTTCATTTATTTTCATTTATTTTCATTTATTTTCATTTATTTTCATTTATTTTCATTTATTTTCATTTATTTTCATTTATTTTCATTTATTTTCATTTATTTTCATTTATTTTCATTTACTTTCATTTCTTTTCATTTATTTTCATTTATTTTCATTTATTTTCATTTATTTTCATTTATTTTCATTTATTTTCATTTATTTTCATTTATTTTCATTTATTTTCATTTATTTTCATTTATTTTCATTTATTTTCATTTATTTTCATTTATTTTCATTTATTTTCATTTATTTTCATTTGTTTTTATTTATTTTCATTTATTTTCATTTATTTTCATTTATTTTCATTTATTTTCATTTATTTTCATTTATTTTCATTTATTTTCATTTATTTTCATTTATTTTCATTTATTTTCATTTATTTTCATTTACTTTCATTTCTTTTCATTTATTTTCATTTATTTTCATTTATTTTCATTTATTTTCATTTATTTTCATTTATTTTCATTTATTTTCATTTATTTTCATTTATTTTCATTTATTTTCATTTATTTTCATTTATTTTCATTTATTTTCATTTATTTTCCTTTATTTTCATTTATTTTCATTTGTTTTTATTTATTTTCATTTATTTTCATTTATTTTCATTTATTTTCATTTATTTTCATTTATTTTCATTTATTTTCATTTATTTTCATTTATTTTCATTTATTTTCATTTATTTTCATTTATTTTCATTTATTTTCATTTATTTTCATTTAATTTCATTTATTTTCATTTATTTTCATTTATTTTCATTTATTTTCATTTATTTTCATTTATTTTCATTTATTTTCATTTATTTTCATTTATTTTCATTTATTTTCATTTATTTTCATTTATTTTCATTTATTTTCATTTATTTTCATTTATTTTCATTTATTTTCATTTATTTTCATTTATTTTCTTTTATTTTTATTTATTTTCATTTATTTTCATTTTTTTCATTTATTTTCATTTATTTTCATTTATTTTCATTTATTTTCATTTATTTTCATTTATTTTCATTTATTTTCATTTATTGTCATTTATTTTCATTTATTTTCATTTATTTTCATTTGTTTCATTTATTTTCATTTATTTTCATTTATTTTCATTTATTTTCATTTATTTTCATTAATTTTCATTTATTTTCATTTATTTTCATTTCTTTTCATTTAATTTCATTTATTTTCATTTTTTTCATTTTTTTCATTTTTTTTTCATTTATTTTCATTTATTTTCATTTATTTTCATTTAATTTCATTTATTTTCATTTATTTTCATTTATTTTCATTTATTTTCATTTATTTTCATTTATTTTCATTTATTTTCATTTATTTTCATTTATTTTCATTTACTTTCATTTCTTTTCATTTATTTTCATTTATTTTCATTTATTTTCATTTATTTTCATTTATTTTCATTTATTTTCATTTATTTTCATTTATTTTCATTTATTTCATTTATTTTCATTTATTTTCATTTATTTTCATTTATTTTCATTTATTTTCATTTATTTTCATTTATTTCATTTATTTTCATTTATTTTCATTTATTTTCATTTATTTTCATTTATTTTCATTTATTTTCATTTATTTTCATTTATTTTCATTTATTTTCATTTATTTTCATTTGTTTTTATTTATTTTCATTTATTTTCATTTATTTTCATTTATTTTCATTTATTTTCATTTATTTTCATTTATTTTCATTTATTTTCATTTATTTTCATTTATTTTCATTTATTTTCATTTATTTTCATTTATTTTCATTTATTTTCATTTATTTTCATTTATTTTCATTTATTTTCATTTATTTTCATTTATTTTCATTTAATTTCATTTATTTTCATTAATTTTCATTTAATTTCATTTATTTTCATTTATTTTCATTTATTTTCATTTATTTTCATTTATTTACATTTATTTTCATTTATTTTCATTTATTTTCATTTAATTTCATTTATTTTCATTAATTTTCATGTAATTTCATTTATTTTCATTTATTTTCATTTATTTTCATTTATTTTCATTTATTTTCATTTATTTTCATTTATTTTCATTTATTTTCATTTATTTTCATTTATTTTCATTTACTTTCATTTATTTTCATTTATTTCATTTATTTTCATTTATTTTCATTTATTTTCATTTATTTCATTTATTTTCATTTATTTTCATTTATTTTCATTTATTTTCATTTATTTTCATTTATTTTCATTTATTTTCATTTATTTTCATTTATTTTCATTTATTTTCATTTATTTTCATTTATTTTCATTTATTTTCATTATTTTCATTTATTTTCATTTATTTTCATTTATTTTCATTTATTTTCATTTATTTTCATTTATTTTCATTTATTTTCATTTATTTTCATTTATTTTCATTTATTTTCATTTATTTTCATTTATTTTCATTTATTTTCATTTATTTTCATTTATTTTCATTTATTTTCATTTATTTTCATTTATTTCATTTATTTTCATTTATTTTCATTTATTTTCATTTATTTTCATTTATTTTCATTTATTTTCATTTATTTTCATTTATTTTCATTTATTTTCATTTATTTTCATTTATTTTCATTTATTTTCATTTATTTTCATTTATTTTCATTTATTTCATTTATTTTCATTTATTTTCATTTATTTTCATTTATTTTCATTTATTTTCATTTATTTTCATTTATTTTCATTTATTTTCATTTATTTTCATTTATTTTCATTTATTTTCATTTATTTTCATTTATTTTCATTTATTTTCATTTATTTTCATTTATTTCATTTATTTTCATTTATTTTCATTTATTTTCATTTATTTTCATTTATTTTCATTTATTTTCATTTATTTTCATTTATTTTCATTTATTTTCATTTATTTTCATTTATTTTCATTTACTTTCATTTATTTTCATTTATTTTCATTTATTTTCATTTATTTTCATTTATTTTCATTTATTTTCATTTATTTTCATTTATTTTCATTTATTTTCATTTATTTTCATTTATTTTCATTTATTTTCATTTATTTTCATTTATTTTCATTTATTTTCATTTATTTTCATTTATTTCATTTATTTTCATTTATTTTCATTTATTTTCATTTATTTTCATTTATTTTCATTTATTTTCATTTATTTTCATTTATTTTCATTTATTTTCATTTATTTTCATTTATTTTCATTTATTTTCATTTATTTTCATTTATTTTTCATTTATTTTCATTTATTTTCATTTATTTTTATTTATTTTCATTTATTTATTTTCATTTATTTTCATTTATTTTCATTTATTTTCATTTATTTTCGTTTATTTTCATTTATTTTTATTTATTTTCATTTATTTTCATTTATTTTCATTTATTTTCATTTATTTTCATTTATTTTCATTTATTTTCATTTATATTCATTTATTTACATGTATTTTCAGTTATTTTCATTAATTTTCATGTATTTAGGTGTATTTTCATTTGTTTTTATTTATTTTCATTTATTTTCTTTAATTTTCATTTATATTCATTTATTTTCATTTATTTTCATTTATTTTCATTTATTTTCATTTATTTTCATTTATTTTCATTTATTTTC
>CAUJLB010000082.1:0-149885 GCA_963243735.1 Neocrepidodera transversa | reverse complement strand
AAATCCTATTTCGTTTTGATAATCGCTTTGACGATGTGAATAAACCAGTTTTTAGTCTTTTACGGGGCATTTTTAAATATCCTAATTGATATTAATAATAGTCCCTTCACTTCACGAGAACAATAATTAATAGTTGAAGAATCGAAATAATCAGAACACTAAAATCACCACACTTATCTCTAAGAAAGATCAAACTAATAACAAAATGTGTCAAAAATAGTCTAACTTAAACTTTTATCCCCAAAGTAAGTACCGACAAAATATCACACCCCCACCACCACTGATTTTTGCTGACAAAGTTCTTTGCATTCAAAACATACCGATTGTTGGTAATTAAACCGTCAAATTCAAATTCAAATTCAAAATTCAAATTCTTTATTGGTCCATAAATACAAAAAATTTAGAGCCAAAGGGCCATTGGACAAGTCAAGTAAGTAAGAATAAATTAAATAGCTTTGTACATATATATAAACATTAATAATATAAATAAAACAAAAAATACAATAAAATAAGACAAACAGTTTAGCGTTTAAAATGATCATAAAACTCTTCTAGAGTATATGGAGTTATGTCCAACAGTATTTGATTTACTTTCCGCTTAAATAAATTTAAAGATTTAATGTTTCTCAAATCATTTGGTATAGTATTGTAAAGATGGGATCCTTGATAATTAAAAGACTTTGTCGAAAGTGTCAGCCTTACATTTCGGATATGAATTTCATTTTTATTTCTCGTGTTATGATTATGTATATTTGATTTTGTCATAAAGTTTTCTTTATTTCTGTGAATATATATAAGGAGTTGCTGTATATACAGTCCCATAACTGTAAGTATATTAAATTGTTTAAATAAAGATCTACACGAAAATGTTGGTGGTTTATTTGTAAGAGCCCTTAATATACGTTTTTGTGCTAAAAAAACGTCGCTAATATTAGGGGAGCATCCCCAAATTGTTATTCCATACAGTAGTTTTGATTGCACTAGTCCAAAGTAGAAGGATAGAAGTCCTTCTTCTCTAAGAACCTCTCTTAGTACTCTAATCTGGTAGCACATAGAATTGAGTGATTTTATAATTTTAATACATTGCGAGTTATATGTCATATTGCTCTCCATAGTAATACCTAAAAATGTAACAGAGTGATATGCCAATGTTGGGTAGCTAGAATATATCTTATTATTTTTTACTACTTATTAACCGTGCGATGTGTAAAAGTACCAATACATTTGTAAATTAAATCTCAATTTTAACTTACTAAATAAATTAATTAAATACTTATTATATGTTGTTAAACTCCTGTAAAATTTTAAAAATGATGAGTAAAATTAGTTTTATTGTAATTTTCATGTTGAAAATTGTAGTTCATAAAAACAAAAATTGTCATCCAAATAATAAAATTATTTTGATTAATTAAAAGAAAAATATTGTCCGAAAAATTATAAACTCTACAATTAAGCTTAAATTTATTTCATACTGTTTACCCTCGTAAAACTCTGCTAACAAGAGAATTTATTTTATTTCAATTTACAAGCTGTGTTCCCTAAATTCTAACGGTGGCGCCACTTCCTTGGAGCAAAATCTTCAGTTGCAAGGGTTTCGCTTTACTCGTCCTATACGTTTGTTTTTTATTTTTAATGAATGAAAAAAATATAGGTGTATTGGAGAAGATCTAATCTGTGCTCCTCTGCAGCTACTTTTTGAATATTTTACTTCGTTTTTTGTAAAAAAAATTTAGAAAAATGTCTAAAATGAACAATTTTTGGATTTTTTTTGAAAAAAAATGAAGCCAAATTTTCAAAATGTAGCTGCAGAGGAGCACAGATTAGATCTTCTCCAATACAAATATATTTTTTTCTTTTACTAAAAATAAAAAACAAACGCGTAGGACGAGTAAAGCGAAACCCTTGCACATAATATTTTGTCGCAAGGTAAATCCTCCTCTTAAACTCACATTTTTAATTTTTTGTTATTAAAAAATATGTATTGTGGCATAATCTAAGATAATACAAAAATTATTAAGTAATAGACATCAATGGAAAACTTAAACTCACATTTTTTATTTTTTGTTATTAAAAAATATGTATTGTGGCATAATCTAAGATAATACAAAAATTATTAAGTAATAGACATCAATGGAAAACTTAAACTCACATTTTTAATTTTTTGTTATTAAAAAATATGTATTGTGGCATAATCTAAGATAATACAAAAATTATTAAGTAATAGACATCAATGGAAAACTTAAACTCACATTTTTTATTTTTTGTTATTAAAAAATATGTATTGTGGCATAATCTAAGATAATACAAAAATTATTAAGTAATAGACATCAATGGAAAACTTAAACTCACATTTTTTATTTTTTGTTATTAAAAAATATGTATTGTGGCATAATCTAAGATAATACAAAAATTATTAAGTAATAGACATCAATGGAAAACTTAAACTCACATTTTTAATTTTTTGTTATTAAAAAATATGTATTGTGGCATAATCTAATATGATACAAAAAATTATTAAGTAATAGACATCAATGGAAAACCTAAACTCACATTTTTAATTTTTTGTTTTTAAAAAATATGTATTGTGGCATAATCTAATATGATACAAAAAATTATTAAGTAATAGACATCAATGGAAAACCTAAACTCACATTTTTAATTTTTCGTTATTAAAAAATATGTATTGTGGCATAATCTAATATGATACAAAAAATTATTAAGTAATAGACATCAATGGAAAACCTAAACTCACATTTTTAATTTTTTGTTTTTAAAAAATATGTATTGTGGCATAATCTAATATGATACAAAAAATTATTAAGTAATAGACATCAATGGAAAACCTAAACTCACATTTTTAATTTTTTGTTTTTAAAAAATATGTATTGTGGCATAATCTAATATGATACAAAAAATTATTAAGTAATAGACATCAATGGAAAACTTAAACTCACATTTTTAATTTTTTGTTATTAAAAAATATGTATTGTGGCATAATCTAATATGATACAAAAAATTATTAAGTAATAGACATCAATGGAAAACCTAAACTCACATTTTTAATTTTTTGTTTTTAAAAAATATGTATTGTGGCATAATCTAATATGATACAAAAAATTATTAAGTAATAGACATCAATGGAAAACCTAAACTCACATTTTTAATTTTTTGTTTTTAAAAAATATGTATTGTGGCATAATCTAATATGATACAAAAAATTATTAAGTAATAGACATCAATGGAAAACCTAAACTCACATTTTTAATTTTTTGTTTTTAAAAAATATGTATTGTGGCATAATCTAATATGATACAAAAAATTATTAAGTAGTAGACATCAATGGAAAACTTAAACTCACATTTTTAATTTTTTGTTATTAAAAAATATGTATTGTGGCATAATCTAATATGATACAAAAAATTATTAAGTAATAGACATCAATGGAAAACCTAAACTCACATTTTTAATTTTTTGTTATTAAAAAATATGTATTGTGGCATAATCTAATATGATACAAAAAATTATTAAGTAATAGACATCAATGGAAAACCTAAACTCACATTTTTAATTTTTTGTTATTAAAAAATATGTATTGTGGCATAATCTAATATGATACAAAAAATTATTGAGTAAAAGACATCAATGGAAAACCTAAACTCACATTTTTAATTTTTCGTTATTAAAAAATATGTATTGTGGCATAATCTAATATGATACAAAAAATTATTAAGTAATAGACATCAATGGAAAACCTAAACTCACATTTTTAATTTTTTGTTATTAAAAAATATGTATTGTGGCATAATCTAATATGATACAAAAAATTATTAAGTAATAGACATCAATGGAAAACCTAAACTCACATTTTTAATTTTTTGTTATTAAAAAATATGTATTGTGGCATAATCTAATATGATACAAAAAATTATTAAGTAATAGACATCAATGGAAAACTTAAACTCACATTTTTAATTTTTTGTTATTAAAAAATATGTATTGTGGCATAATCTAATATGATACAAAAAATTATTGAGTAAAAGACATCAATGGAAAACCTAAACTCACATTTTTAATTTTTCGTTATTAAAAAATATGTATTGTGGCATAATCTAATATGATACAAAAAATTATTGAGTAATAGACATCAATGGAAAACTTAAACTCACATTTTTAATTTTTTGTTATTAAAAAATATGTATTGTGGCATAATCTAATATGATACAAAAAATTATTAAGTAATAGACATCAATGGAAAACCTAAACTCACATTTTTAATTTTTTGTTATTAAAAAATATGTATTGTGGCATAATCTAATATGATACAAAAAATTATTGAGTAATAGACATCAATGGAAAACCTAAACTCACATTTTTAATTTTTTGTTATTAAAAAATATGTATTGTGGCATAATCTAAGATAATACAAAAATTATTAAGTAATAGACATCAATGGAAAACATAAACTCACATTTTTTATTTTTTGTTATTAAAAAATATGTATTGTGGCATAATCTAAGATAATACAAAAATTATTAAGTAATAGACATCAATGGAAAACTTAAACTCACATTTTTTATTTTTTGTTATTAAAAAATATGTATTGTGGCATAATCTAAGATAATACAAAAATTATTAAGTAATAGACATCAATGGAAAACATAAACTCACATTTTTTATTTTTTGTTATTAAAAAATATGTATTGTGGCATAATCTAAGATAATACAAAAATTATTAAGTAATAGACATCAATGGAAAACATAAACTCACATTTTTTATTTTTTGTTATTAAAAAATATGTATTGTGGCATAATCTAAGATAATACAAAAATTATTAAGTAATAGACATCAATGGAAAACTTAAACTCACATTTTTTATTTTTTGTTATTAAAAAATATGTATTGTGGCATAATCTAAGATAATACAAAAATTATTAAGTAATAGACATCAATGGAAAACATAAACTCACATTTTTTATTTTTTGTTATTAAAAAATATGTATTGTGGCATAATCTAATATGATACAAAAAATTATTAAGTAATAGACATCAATGGAAAACATAAACTCACATTTTTTATTTTTTGTTATTAAAAAATATGTATTGTGGCATAATCTAAGATAATACAAAAATTATTAAGTAATAGACATCAATGGAAAACTTAAACTCACATTTTTTATTTTTTGTTATTAAAAAATATGTATTGTGGCATAATCTAAGATAATACAAAAATTATTAAGTAATAGACATCAATGGAAAACTTAAACTCACATTTTTAATTTTTTGTTTTTAAAAAATATGTATTGTGGCATAATCTAATATGATACAAAAAATTATTAAGTAATAGACATCAATGAAAAACATAAACTCACATTTTTTATTTTTTGTTATTAAAAAATATGTATTGTGGCATAATCTAAGATAATACAAAAATTATTAAGTAATAGACATCAATGGAAAACTTAAACTCACATTTTTTATTTTTTGTTATTAAAAAATATGTATTGTGGCATAATCTAAGATAATACAAAAATTATTAAGTAATAGACATCAATGGAAAACTTAAACTCACATTTTTAATTTTTTGTTATTAAAAAATATGTATTGTGGCATAATCTAAGATAATACAAAAATTATTAAGTAATAGACATCAATGAAAAACATAAACTCACATTTTTTATTTTTTGTTATTAAAAAATATGTATTGTGGCATAATCTAAGATAATACAAAAATTATTAAGTAATAGACATCAATGGAAAACATAAACTCACATTTTTTATTTTTTGTTATTAAAAAATATGTATTGTGGCATAATCTAAGATAATACAAAAATTATTAAGTAATAGACATCAATGGAAAACTTAAACTCACATTTTTTATTTTTTGTTATTAAAAAATATGTATTGTGGCATAATCTAAGATAATACAAAAATTATTAAGTAATAGACATCAATGGAAAACATAAACTCACATTTTTTATTTTTTGTTATTAAAAAATATGTATTGTGGCATAATCTAAGATAATACAAAAATTATTAAGTAATAGACATCAATGGAAAACATAAACTCACATTTTTTATTTTTTGTTATTAAAAAATATGTATTGTGGCATAATCTAAGATAATACAAAAATTATTAAGTAATAGACATCAATGGAAAACTTAAACTCACATTTTTTATTTTTTGTTATTAAAAAATATGTATTGTGGCATAATCTAAGATAATACAAAAATTATTAAGTAATAGACATCAATGGAAAACTTAAACTCACATTTTTTATTTTTTGTTATTAAAAAATATGTATTGTGGCATAATCTAAGATAATACAAAAATTATTAAGTAATAGACATCAATGAAAAACATAAACTCACATTTTTTATTTTTTGTTATTAAAAAATATGTATTGTGGCATAATCTAAGATAATACAAAAATTATTAAGTAATAGACATCAATGGAAAACATAAACTCACATTTTTTATTTTTTGTTATTAAAAAATATGTATTGTGGCATAATCTAAGATAATACAAAAATTATTAAGTAATAGACATCAATGGAAAACTTAAACTCACATTTTTAATTTTTTGTTATTAAAAAATATGTATTGTGGCATAATCTAAGATAATACAAAAATTATTAAGTAATAGACATCAATGGAAAACTTAAACTCACATTTTTAATTTTTTGTTTTTAAAAAATATGTATTGTGGCATAATCTAATATGATACAAAAAATTATTAAGTAATAGACATCAATGAAAAACATAAACTCACATTTTTTATTTTTTGTTATTAAAAAATATGTATTGTGGCATAATCTAAGATAATACAAAAATTATTAAGTAATAGACATCAATGGAAAACTTAAACTCACATTTTTTATTTTTTGTTATTAAAAAATATGTATTGTGGCATAATCTAAGATAATACAAAAATTATTAAGTAATAGACATCAATGGAAAACTTAAACTCACATTTTTAATTTTTTGTTTTTAAAAAATATGTATTGTGGCATAATCTAATATGATACAAAAAATTATTAAGTAATAGACATCAATGGAAAACTTAAACTCACATTTTTAATTTTTTGTTATTAAAAAATATGTATTGTGGCATAATCTAATATGATACAAAAAATTATTAAGTAATAGACATCAATGGAAAACTTAAACTCACATTTTTTATTTTTTGTTATTAAAAAATATGTATTGTGGCATAATCTAATATCATACAAAAAATTATTAAGTAATAGACATCAATGAAAAACATAAACTCACATTTTTTATTTTTTGTTATTAAAAAATATGTATTGTGGCATAATCTAATATGATACAAAAAATTATTAAGTAATAGACATCAATGGAAAACCTAAACTCACATTTTTAATTTTTCGTTATTAAAAAATATGTATTGTGGCATAATCTAATATGATACAAAAAATTATTGAGTAAAAGACATCAATGGAAAACCTAAACTCACATTTTTAATTTTTTGTTATTAAAAAATATGTATTGTGGCATAATCTAATATGATACAAAAAATTATTGAGTAAAAGACATCAATGGAAAACCTAAACTCACATTTTTAATTTTTTGTTATTAAAAAATATGTATTGTGGCATAATCTAATATGATACAAAAAATTATTGAGTAAAAGACATCAATGGAAAACTTAAACTCACATTTTTAATTTTTTGTTATTAAAAAATATGTATTGTGGCATAATCTAATATGATACAAAAAATTATTGAGTAAAAGACATCAATGGAAAACCTAAACTCACATTTTTAATTTTTTGTTATTAAAAAATATGTATTGTGGCATAATCTAATATGATACAAAAAATTATTGAGTAAAAGACATCAATGGAAAACTTAAACTCACATTTTTAATTTTTTGTTATTAAAAAATATGTATTGTGTCATAATCTAATATGATACAAAAAATTATTGAGTAAAAGACATCAATGGAAAACCTAAACTCACATTTTTAATTTTTCGTTATTAAAAAATATGTATTGTGGCATAATCTAATATGATACAAAAAATTATTGAGTAAAAGACATCAATGGAAAACCTAAACTCACATTTTTAATTTTTTGTTATTAAAAAATATGTATTGTGGCATAATCTAATATGATACAAAAAATTATTGAGTAAAAGACATCAATGGAAAACCTAAACTCACATTTTTAATTTTTCGTTATTAAAAAATATGTATTGTGGCATAATCTAATATGATACAAAAAATTATTGAGTAAAAGACATCAATGGAAAACTTAAACTCACATTTTTAATTTTTTGTTATTAAAAAATATGTATTGTGGCATAATCTAATATGATACAAAAAATTATTGAGTAAAAGACATCAATGGAAAACCTAAACTCACATTTTTTATTTTTTGTTATTAAAAAATATGTATTGTGGCATAATCTAATATGATACAAAAAATTATTAAGTAATAGACATCAATGGAAAACTTAAACTCACATTTTTAATTTTTTGTTATTAAAAAATATGTATTGTGGCATAATCTAATATGATACAAAAAATTATTGAGTAAAAGACATCAATGGAAAACTTAAACTCACATTTTTAATTTTTTGTTATTAAAAAATATGTATTGTGGCATTATCTAATATGATACAAAAAATTATTGAGTAAAAGACATCAATGGAAAACCTAAACTCACATTTTTTATTTTTTGTTATTAAAAAATATGTATTGTGGCATAATCTAATATGATACAAAAAATTATTGAGTAAAAGACATCAATGGAAAACCTAAACTCACATTTTTAATTTTTTGTTATTAAAAAATATGTATTGTGGCATTATCTAATATGATACAAAAAATTATTGAGTAAAAGACATCAATGGAAAACCTAAACTCACATTTTTAATTTTTTGTTATTAAAAAATATGTATTGTGGCATAATCTAATATGATACAAAAAATTATTGAGTAAAAGACATCAATGGAAAACCTAAACTCACATTTTTTATTTTTTGTTATTAAAAAATATGTATTGTGGCATAATCTAATATGATACAAAAAATTATTAAGTAATAGACATCAATGGAAAACTTAAACTCACATTTTTAATTTTTTGTTATTAAAAAATATGTATTGTGGCATTATCTAATATGATACAAAAAATTATTGAGTAAAAGACATCAATGGAAAACCTAAACTCACATTTTTTATTTTTTGTTATTAAAAAATATGTATTGTGGCATAATCTAATATGATACAAAAAATTATTGAGTAAAAGACATCAATGGAAAACCTAAACTCACATTTTTAATTTTTTGTTATTAAAAAATATGTATTGTGGCATAATCTAATATGATACAAAAAATTATTGAGTAAAAGACATCAATGGAAAACCTAAACTCACATTTTTAATTTTTTGTTATTAAAAAATATGTATTGTGGCATAATCTAATATGATACAAAAAATTATTGAGTAAAAGACATCAATGGAAAACCTAAACTCACATTTTTAATTTTTTGTTTTTAAAAAATATGTATTGTGGCATAATCTAATATGATACAAAAAATTATTGAGTAAAAGACATCAATGGAAAACCTAAACTCACATTTTTAATTTTTTGTTTTTAAAAAATATGTATTGTGGCATAATCTAATATGATACAAAAAATTATTGAGTAAAAGACATCAATGGAAAACCTAAACTCACATTTTTAATTTTTTGTTTTTAAAAAATATGTATTGTGGCATAATCTAATATGATACAAAAAATTATTGAGTAAAAGACATCAATGGAAAACCTAAACTCACATTTTTAATTTTTCGTTTTTAAAAAATATGTATTGTGGCATAATCTAATATGATACAAAAAATTATTGAGTAAAAGACATCAATGGAAAACCTAAACTCACATTTTTAATTTTTCGTTTTTAAAAAATATGTATTGTGGCATAATCTAATATGATACAAAAAATTATTGAGTAAAAGACATCAATGGAAAACCTAAACTCACATTTTTAATTTTTTGTTTTTAAAAAATATGTATTGTGGCATAATCTAATATGATACAAAAAATTATTAAGTAATAGACATCAATGGAAAACATAAACTCACATTTTTTATTTTTCGTTTTTAAAAAATATGTATTGTGGCATAATCTAATATGATACAAAAAATTATTGAGTAAAAGACATCAATGGAAAACATAAACTCACATTTTTAATTTTTTGTTATTAAAAAATTTGTATTGTGGCATAATCTAATATGATACAAAAAATTATTGAGTAAAAGACATCAATGGAAAACATAAACTCACATTTTTTATTTTTTGTTATTAAAAAATTTGTATTGTGGCATAATCTAATATGATACAAAAAATTATTGAGTAAAAGACATCAATGGAAAACATAAACTCACATTTTTTATTTTTCGTTTTTAAAAAATATGTATTGTGGCATAATCTAATATGATACAAAAAATTATTGAGTAAAAGACATCAATGGAAAACATAAACTCACATTTTTAATTTTTTGTTATTAAAAAATTTGTATTGTGGCATAATCTAATATGATACAAAAAATTATTGAGTAAAAGACATCAATGGAAAACATAAACTCACATTTTTTATTTTTCGTTTTTAAAAAATATGTATTGTGGCATAATCTAATAGGATACAAAAAATTAATGAGTAAAAGACATCAATGGAAAACCTAAACTCACATTTTTTATTTTTTGTTATTAAAAAATATGTATTGTGGCATAATCTAATAGGATACAAAAAATTATTGAGTAAAAGACATCAATGGAAAACCTAAACTCACATTTTTTATTTTTTGTTATTAAAAAATATGTATTGTGGCATAATCTAATATGATACATAAAATTATTAAGTAATAGACATCAATGGAAAACCTAAACTCACATTTTTAATTTTTCGTTTTTAAAAAATATGTATTGTGGCATAATCTAATAGGATACAAAAAATTAATGAGTAAAAGACATCAATGGAAAACCTAAACTCACATTTTTTATTTTTTGTTATTAAAAAATATGTATTGTGGCATAATCTAATATGATACAAAAAATTATTGAGTAAAAGACATCAATGGAAAACCTAAACTCACATTTTTTATTTTTTGTTATTAAAAAATATGTATTGTGGCATAATCTAATAGGATACAAAAAATTATTGAGTAAAAGACATCAATGGAAAACCTAAACTCACATTTTTTATTTTTTTTTATTAAAAAATATGTATTGTGGCATAATCTAATATGATACATAAAATTATTGAGTAAAAGACATCAATGGAAAACCTAAACTCACATTTTTTATTTTTTGTTATTAAAAAATATGTATTGTGGCATAATCTAATAAGTAGTTAAACTATGCCGTTCCTACTCCATCCGGTTTAGATAAGGGATTGTGGATGACGTCACAGTGCGCGTGGGCGGTGACAGGGAGCGTGGGCACGCAATATCGAGTGGGCGCTTATCAGGGCACGCAATATCGAGTGGGCGCTTATCAATCCGGTTTAGATAAGGGATTGCGGATGACGTCACAGTGCGCGTGGGCAGTGACAGGGAGCGTGGGCGCATTTATCATTGTCCAGGTCAAGGTCATGCCAAGGTCATGTCAAGGTCATGTCAAGGTCATGTCAAGGTCATGTCAAGGTCATGTCAAGGTCATGTCAAGGTCATGTCAAGGTCATGTCAAGGTCATGTCAAGGTCATGTCAAGGTCATGTCAAGGTCATGTCAAGGTCATGTCAAGGTCATGTCAAGGTCATGTCAAAGACATGTCAAGGTCAAGGTCAAGGTCAAGGTCAAGGTCAAGGTCATTTATCAAGGTCACAGGTCACAGGTCAAGGTCACGGATGAAGGTCATGTCAAGGTCATGTAAAGGTCAAAAGATCAAGGGGTCACAGGGTTAAGAGGTAATGTGTCAGTGAAGTACAATGAAGCATAGACATTAATTAATTTTTTTACTATATATTTTATTATTCCTTCTCAAACTTAATTGTTACAATCATTTTTTCATTAATAAGGTTTCTATAGCGATTTAGATCAATTTCTTCCGTCATCTTGAATGACATGCTATTTTTGAAATACATCCAATCGTGAAAATAATAAATTTCTACTATTTCGCCAGATTCATTTGTTGTAATTTCCATGGTAAGTATTGGTTCATCATCTTCATCCATATATTCAGCCTGTATACCTGCCCCGACATATATTGTTGGGAAATTTCCAAATTCATCTTTAGAATATTCTTTGGAAAAATATGTGTAATACTGATAAACATCCATAGTTATATTATCAACAGTAATATATGCGTCTATTGGGTTAAGATCAAGATTTCTTTTTCTGGTAAGAGTTCCCATGACGCCGCCGGAATTTGTCGTCAACGTTCGTGATGAAAATGATTAGGGTGAACATTGTTTAGTTTATTATATAAGATTCAATATCGTTGGTCAAGGTCAAAAGGTTAAGTGGTCACGGGGTCATCCAGCAGTAACTTCATTGGACTAAAATCGTGCGTCCTATTAATTTTTCTAATAAGTTGTGGAAGGGAGTGTTATTCACATTTGGTAATTTGAAACCTCCGAGAGACCTTGTGTGCGAAATATGTGGGCAAAAATGTTCAGATCCATTGCAACAACCATCAATTCAAAACCAATTGCGGACACATCTGTTTACAATTCCCATAGAATAATGCAAGAGGATAATGAGATGAGAGACGTTATTAAACTGTTGATGGGGAACGTTACCTATGACATTTGGCGAGAAATTCCCGAGAAGTATCGAAAAGAACTGAAACAATTTTTACCATGTCAAAATCGTGATTTTCATCGATGGAGTGACGTTTGTGGCAATATTCAATCGACATGTTTATTTTGTGGTACTGTTGAAAAATAAATATATATTTTTTAAGTAAAATTCTTTTATTTATACAATTATTGTAAAAATACAGAAGAATTTATCGATATCAATTCATTAGTTATATTGGATTTCTTTTTAAGTAAGTCTTTGTGTATTATTTGTAATTGATTGGATTTATTTTTAACATTTTCCAATTCCATCTCGCAGCTTTTCAATTGTTCTGTTAGTCTATTGAACCGGGGTAGTGATGTTTTAAAAAAGTTCCATCCATTCTCCAACTTCAGTTTTAGATCATTTAACTCGGCCTGATTTAGGCGAGGTTCCTCAGCCAGCGAAGCATTAGATAGTTTGCGATTAGTTAAGGGGTTTAATGCTGGTGCTGTTCGTGGTACAACTACGACATTACTCAAAACTTTAATTTTTTTTTTATTTTTTTCCATCTTACTTTCCGCACTGATGATCGGGGTGTAATTAAATTTAAAATGTAAAGATAACATTTATAAAGGTCAAAAGAAGGTTATCTCTTTCTCTTTGTGTGGGTGTATGTGTGGGTGTGTGTGTATGTATAAATTGAATGTTAGGACGACGAGAAGTAATCACTTGCAAAAATGTGGCCTCATCCTATAGAGTCAACGGTACAAGTGTTTGATTTACAATCGGCCGTATTAGACGTGTTGGAAACTTTGGGAAATTATGAAGCAAATTTCGAGTATGAAGTAGTGTACCACGGTAAAGAAGAGTCCAAAAAATTAGCAGCCAAGTGCCGTAAAGGGGTTAAAGCATGCCGAGATTTTATTGAAAATATTATTTGTTTGTGTTGCTTCGTTACCATATTGAAAAGTTTAGATTTTACTGGATACGTAGCACGAATGAATAAGTACCTACCGGATTATCTTCGCATAGACGACTATGACAACGACGACGACGACGATGGCGATAACGACGGCTCTGCATCCAATTTAAAAGCTATGGAGCAGGAAGATGTTGTAGTCGACGACTATGATGAAGAGAACGCTGCTAATTCTCTTTTGCTGTTATCTAAATCTTTAAAATAAATGACTTAAATTTATTTCGTATTTTTTATTTATTTATTTTTTACATATTATTCATAAAAAGATATTATTTTGGATAGTAGAGTTTTTAGTTGTTCTTTTAAGCTGTCTGTGGGGCATGGAATGCCAAAGAGGTTCCAGTTGGAGGGTCCAGCTGCGACAACTTTTCGTGTATATTCGCTAAATTTATAGTATGTATTTTGTTGAAAAAAGTAAATGTATCCATCTGTGAATCTGAACGCTGACGTAATGCCCGGCGGAAGGCCTGGAAATTGATCTGAGATACGACCGCGATTGCGTATTTTTCGAGGTGTATCGATAAATTCAATGTATGAGGTGTTATCGAAAAACACAAAAGTTTTTCCGCCGTTTGTTTGAAAAATAGCATTAATTCTAGCGTACGAAGATATTGGTAAAATAAGATCATTTTTAATATTTAATTCCGGAAATGTGGCTGCGTAACATCTTTGATTTGCGCAAGTTACCAAATCTCCAGCAGCATTTTGAAAGATATGATTAATTGTGAACGTTTTAATTTCTTTGGGAAGGTACGCTTGAATGAGGTCAAATTGTTGCGGTATTTTCATATCATTAAGGTCTAGTTTCCATAGTTTGCTTCCGGATCCAATGTATAAACGATAGTTGGGAAACGATGAAGCCGTAGCAAGAAACATAAAATCAGGCGATTTAATACTGCATAAATTTCCTTGTATCGAAGATGATGAAGATGATAGTGGTGGTGATGTGGTTGAACTCAGTTTAGAAGGGTCAGTAGTTGTAGTTGTAGTAGTACTAGTAGTAGGAGTAGGAATCGGTTGATAACGACGCTGTGGAATGGGAGTAGTAGTAGTAGTAGTAGTAGTAGGAATCGGTAGATAACGGCGTTGTGGAATGGGTCCGTAAAGTGCTTCAAGCGCTACTTTATCGTCTTCATCCAATGATGATATGTCTTCCTGATACCATGGAAACATTACAGCAGTTTTTACACTACTATGACCTATACCTAAAGTATGACCTAGCTCATGAACTAAAACTTGAAGTAAACTAGATTCTCCATAAGGAACATTAGTGGCATTCAAGCTTAAATTCCAAATTTCATCATCATCGAGATGAACTTCTATACATTCATCATCAATATTGGGGTAAAAGGCATGAGCCAAAACTTTTCCATATCCGTCAAATTTATATGAACATGATTTGGTACCCATACAACTTGTTCGATAATAATGCTTTTTAGCTGCGAAAGTTATGGTAATATCAGGTTTTGGAGTGGGTATCTTAACGTTGGTAAATGTAAATTTTGAATCTTTAGCCCAAATATCGAAAGCCTTCGTTGCTATGGCTAGGTAAGTTCTATTTCTTCCAGCTAATGAAAAATACCATTTTAAATTAGTTTTACTCCATTTTGACGATTTTGAATGTAGCGTATACGCGTCACTATCAATGATATCTTTTTGGGAACATCTAGGTCTTTGCATTAATTGAACAGTCTCATTATTTAAGGTACCGTCCACAGGCAAATTGTATTTTTCCTGGAATTCAAGCAAATACGATTCCAAATCTAGTAAATTATTGTTGACATCTTTTGAGCTTATGTAACCATATTGTCTTAGAAAAGAAACAGCATCATCATTGCTAAAATTTCCAGCACAATCAACAATAATTGTTATGAAAATTATGAAAATTATCGGAAGCAACAACATGACTGACTTGCTCGACATATCGTACGTAAATGAGGCTAAAAATTATATTTTATTCATTTATTGTATGTAAATCATTTATAAACTTGTTATTATAAAAATAAATGTATTCTCTTAAAGCTGTAGATAACAGATTTTCACTTATGTTTAAAACAGTGTTCAATGTTGTATTCCACTCGTCGTTGTCCTCTTCAAAAAACGGTCTTATTACGTCCAACACTCGAAAGTAGTACTTGTTGAAATTTATCTTTTCCAATTCACTAATGTGAGAGCACAATAAATTTTCATCAACATGAATCAGATTGAGAACTTCTTCTTGTATCATTTCGATACCAACATTATTTTTTTCTACTCGCACAAATTTTGTATCGCCCATTATAAATTGGATAACTTTACATTTTCGTCCACATTGGGTTTCAACAGAATCGTGCTGAAAGGGTGGTTGTTGATTAAAAAAACTTGTTAGTAAAACTTTGAACAGTAACAGGAGATCAAGCCATTCGAATGTATCAAAAGACATCAATGTGTATGGCTGAAAGGATTTTCTTAGAACAATTGCTGGATTAAATTGTCTTGCGGGACTGAGCCCCCCACCCACCATTACAGATCCAATTGAGTACTCTTTGTACAATAGGTAAGCATGCTCCATCTTGATGGCTTCTTCACACAATTCGTTGACTCTATCAATTTGTGCATAATATTCATTATCGATGACCATTGAACTCACTGATGATGATGATGATGATGATGATGATGATCGCGATCTCATTTTTTCGCAACTGACCGATACACACAATTCGTTTGGTTATTTAAATGTTTATTAGACAACGTCAATCTTATCTATCCAACTGTTGTTCGTGTTATCGAAACCCAACCATTTGACATACAATTTCCGACCTTTTCGTTTCAGCACCTTTTCAACGAGATAAATGTTGGGATTTTTAACCTTTTGTAATTCTTCCTCGTAAAATGCCCCACTGATTGGCTGACCGCGCATATCTTCCAGCAAGTAAGTAATGGGATTGGTTATTTTAACTTTGATAATTTTAAAGTGTTCAGTCGTCCAATTTGGTGTGTAACCCTTTTCAAACACGTGTTTTGCTTTGCTGATGCGCACTACGTCACCGACTTGCAATTTTCGAGGGCCTGCAATTTTCAAGTACGAATATCTTTTCTTCAGAATTTCCTTCTCGTTTCTTTTGTTAACATTTTTCGGTTTTAATCGAGTCTTACTATGTTTCGTATTATTGTACTCTTCGGTAAACGTAGGCAAGATATCGGTCCATTTGTAGGTGCCATTTAAACTGAAGTACTTATACAATTTTCCCTTCAAAGTTCGTATTACTCTTTCTGCTATGGCTGCCTTTTTAGAACTAAACGTGTTGTAGTGATTAATAGCATATTTGGTCATCAAATTTTGAAAGTTTACATTGTAAAATTCAGTACCTTGATCAGTTTGTAAATTTTTCGGATGTCGTTTGGTATGTGTCAAGATGTATGCAAATGCTGCCGTTATTTCTTTACCCGTTTTTGTTTTCAATGGGTATGTCCATAAAAATTTTGAGAAGCAATCAATGATAACCATAATCATTGTATATCCCTTATTTTGCGATGCATACGAACGCATGTCGGCCAAATCCATTTGCCATAAATCATCCAATCCTTTGATGATGGTACGTCGTCTCGGATAATTTTTCCGTGCCGTTTTATGTAGTTCATTGACAAGCTGAATCTTTTCCGTCGATGTCATGATGCTAATTAATGGGTTATTGATAAAATTACTATTTTATTTTATTTTTCATTAGATTCACGTCATCTGTCAATGATTTCAAGTTGGTATCGAATTTGTTTAATCTGTCATTAGATTCATTTAAATTATTAAATATAGCAGATATTTTAGAGTTTACTGTTGATATCGTAGTCCGGACTTCATCCATAGTTTCTCCCTGAGCAGCAGCAATATTAGCTCTAAGAAAAGTTTTAGTCTGCACAATACTTTCATCCACATACTTTTTATTAGTCAAATCTTTAGCGTACACAGGCGCGGATTTATTTAGCAAGTTGTTGATGTTTTTCTGATTTGCGATCAATTTATTAATACTATCTTCTGTGCGACTTACTGCTTTGGTAAGTTGTTCTTGTAGTCCGGTTTGGAAATTATTGAATAAATTTGATATAGCCGTATCAACGTACTTTTTGTTTGCTGCGTCATCATCGTTTGTTGGTTCCTTTACGTTACACAATTTCAAATTTTCAATATCTATATTACCGTCGTTGGTGTGAGGTAACCTAGGAGGTTTGGGATGATCACATGCACTACGTACACGCGAATGATGTCCGAATTTATCGACACTCATCATGCAAATGTGACGAAATGATAAACTTATTTCATTATATTAGCTTCTCTTAATTCATTTATAATGGCAACAATCTCATTATTGTGCGACGTGTTGCCAGCCTCCTTGGAGGCTATAAGCAATCTCAACCGATCAAGAAGTTCATTAGGATCATCCCAATATATGTATTCTATAGGAGCGTCATTATATTCTAAATGCATTCCTTTACCTAATGGGGGCGGCGGCGGCGGCGGCGGCGGCGACGATGGTGACGACGGTGACGATGAACCAAAATGTTCCATTAAAGTCGACAGAGGATTTTTCTTTTTGGGGCCCGATGGTTTCATCACCAAAGGTTTGATAATGTTATACCATTTAGAACTGCTTTCACCTTTTAAATGTCCTCTGCTATTCAAGTGTGCACCCGTCAATTCCAAAAGGGATTTATAGTCTACGAGATCTTCTTGAGCGTACGATGGGTCGGTATAAAATAACAATTGATAAAGTCCCGGTGTTCCTTTCAAATATCCTCCTGGTAAATTTTTTTCCGGCAACAACGTTATAGAACCAGTTTTTACGTCAAAGTAAATTCGTCTACTACCAAGCCACCAATTGCTTTGTTTCTCATCATACGAGGGTCCATATTTTTTATCAATTTTATCACTGTTACTCCAATAGTCTGTAATGAAAGGATGGCTTATCGTCGGATAAGAATAGAGGTATTCTTCTAATTCCTCCTGTGAATACTCGGGATGTGAATGGTGTTCCTTCTCCTCCACCTCCACCTCCACCGGTGCTGCTTCTTTCTTAATCGATGGCGGATCTTTGTTTAGCGCTACATTATTATTGATGTGCTGAGAAGGAGTTTTCGATGCAATTTCTTTCAGCGGTTCAGATATTGGTTTGAAGAGTTTATTTATTGATTCGTCCTCATGTGTTCTACCCAATTTCAAGGCTAAATACTTTTTACGTATAGCACGAGTCAGTTCAGCAACTTTTCGCTTTTGTGCAGCTGCTGCAAGTCGATCGTTTGACATCTTCGATGATAGTGAGATATGTGATACTTATAATGTAATATATTTGTCGAAACCCATTCGATAGCGACCGTTATTGAGTGGAAAATCCTTGACAATGACCAGAGTTCCATATTTGTCCATGCTCCAACACTTTGAACACATTTCTTTGAATTCGTTAAAGGTCATGTCGGGTGATACATGTTCATCAAATATATGCTTAAGATTAATTTCATCTTGTTTAAATAGTACAATTAAATTACAATTATCTCTTATCAACTGCTTCGGGATTTTCGAATATGTTTGGCACAAATAGGCAGCATCGATGTCTTTGTGCCTACACATGGAATAATACTCTCGAATTTTCTGTTGTTTATCACATGCAACGTCATCAAAAATAAAAATTGAATTTTTCTTAGCTTTAGCAGGACTGATGACGTCATCATTGTCTTTGAAGGGAAAATAACCCATACCTTTTGCTTGAGTCATTACCTGTTGCAATAGTTGATACTTTGGTTGATACAAACTCTTTGAGTAAACGTATACATTTTCGAATTTAGCGCCATTGGGATTGAACAGTAGTGATAGCATAACATTTGTTTTACCGCATCCGCTTGGACCGCAAATTATGCCACGAAAGGAACCCGGTAATAACGTTCCATGTTTACTCGCACCATTCGACTCATCCATTTGGAAATAATCCAAATTTTCAATCGGGAGCGACTGATCTTGTTGAATGACCTTCATGAGTCGTTTTTACTACTCACACCATTCGACTTCGTTTTGAAATAATTTTCAAAATTTAAAAGCGGGTTCGACCGACTGATCTTGTTGAATGTCCTTCATGATGTGTCATAAATACCGGTACTGACACGAGCATTTATCAGTTTCTAAAAGATGTTTATACACGAAGGAGAAGGTGTCTTGAATACATTGATCAACAAGTTGCCGTTTGAACTTCACTTGCCAGGCGGCTATCAGTACTGCGGTCCAGGTACTAAACTACAAAAACGATTGGCACGCGGAGATCCCGGCATTAATCCGTTGGACGTTGCTTGTAAAGAACATGATATCGCGTATTCAAAGAGCGCATCATTAGACGATCGTCATCTTGCCGATAAAGTATTGCAAGAACGAGCGTGGCAGAGAGTTAAATCGAAAGATTCAGGACTTGGAGAAAGGGCTGCCGCACTTTTAGTTACGGGTGCAATGAAGACGAAACGTAGTTTCGGTATGGGTATGAAACGTAGTTGTCGTCGTCGTTGTCGTCGTCGTCATCGTAATCGTCGTCCTCTTCGTCGTCGTCCTCGTGGTCGTATTATGAGAAGCGGTAAAGGATTGAAGCAGCTGCCCGGCGTAGTAAACTTTAGACGCGGTATAATGAACAAGATTGCAAGGTCTTTGAAACCTACACCTACGTTAAAGAAGGCAGCTATTGCAGCATTGAAAGCAGCAAGACATATTGTCAAGGAAGCAGGTGGACGACACCGCATAAAAGTACCCCGAGTTATACCGTTCAAAAGTAACAAGAAGAGTGGTGGTTTCCTACCCCTAATTCCTCTATTTGCAGGATTGAGTGCTCTTGGAGCGTTAAGCGGGGGCGCGGCCGGTATAGCAACGTCAGTCATTAATGCCCAAAACAAACGAAAGAAGCTGGAAGAACAAGTGCGTCACAATAGAGCGATGGAGGGAATCGGTAAGGGATTGTATTTGCAAAAAAATGCCAAAGGAGGTTTCGGCCTCTACTTGAAAAGACAACAACAACAACAAAAAAACCATTAAAGAAGCTACCCAAAAGAGCATTGTACGACGTAGATTTACTGCGATATGCCAAATTATATAAAATACCCCATTTTCGAGGTGTTTTCATGAGAGATAATCTACCTCGGTCAGGTGCACGAGCACACCGTGAATGTGGTATCGTTAACTTGGATAGTGTGAAAAATCCCGGAACTCATTGGGTAGCGTACAAGAAGATCAACAAAGACGTTGAGTATTTTGATTCATTTGGAAATTTGAAACCTCCTCGAGAACTAATTCGATATTTGGGTCGAGGTGTCAAGATTTACTACAATAACGATCCATATCAAAATTATAATCAAATAAATTGCGGACATTTATGCTTAAAATTTTTACTACGAGATGTATATAAATAATGTGTCAAAATAATTTAAATAAAAAAGATGTAGTTGTAATCACCGTTTTTGTTATTTAAGTCTCTACCTCTTTTGAAAGGATATCAGTCTTCATTATGTCGCAGTTATTGAGAGTCAACAGTACCAATCATGTATTCTCATTCAAACCACAAACGCCTATTGTTTTGGACCAGGAAAAAGAATACGAACTGGCACTGAGATCCTTTCATTCATATAATTCCATTCCGAACATTGAGGAGGGCGAGAAATTCTATTATTTTGATACAAAAAATAAATTGCATAGAATTACGTTTCCTGCAGGCAGTTATGAAATTTCAGACATTGAAAAATTTATTCAACAGCAAATTGGTCTAGAACAAAATTCCATAGATCCTGAACGGGAATTTTCATTGAAGCCCAACAACAACACGCTCAAGTGCGAGATTTACAGCAAATCCTACAGAATATCGTTTAAAGAACCCCAAAATATAGGACGACTATTGGGATTCTCCCAAAAAATTCTTGCTGCAGGTCAATTACATTCATCAGATTTACCTGTCAACATTATAAAAGTTTCAACCATACGCTTCGATTGTAACATTACGACGGGAGCTTTTGACGGAGACACACCTGCTCACACGATCTATGAGTTTGCCATTAAATCAAATCCTGGGTACATAATTGACGAAACGCCTTCGAATCTATTGTATTTACCCGTAATTCCACAAAGTGAAATCCACAATATTACCGTTCTTGCTGTCGATCAAGACGGAAAACCTGTTAATTTTCGAGGAGAGTTGAGCACTTTAGTTTTGGAACTTCGAGCATCATCGAGACACAAGTGGATATAAGTGTTTTAGCCATTATTAATCGTTAGTATTGATAGATCCTTTGTGATATCATCATGTCATCGATAGTTTATAAGAAAAGAAAAGTGGTGGGAGAGGAGGAGGCGGCGGCGACGCCTATGTTTAATCTTTATCGTCCACCCGTAATAGATGAATCAATTCGAAAATGTGAATACAAATACTACGCCCCGTATGTGAAATCGTTCAACTGCAATGACATTGTGGAAATTGTCATCAATCAAGTAGATTCGTTTTTTGCCATGTACGACTCACAATTGGATATTAAAGGAAAATTGGAAATTAGTGGAGGTGGTGATGTTACATTGGCTCAGAATTTCGGTGCGTTCCTCTTTGATTCCTGTACGTACAGTGAAAGCTCCAAAGAAATTGAAACTGTGCGGGACCCTGGTATTGTTAGCACAGTTCGTGCATATACCTGCTATTCTCCAGACGATTCACAGCACATGTCCATAGCTGGATGGAACTATCCCTCAGGTCCAATTCTCCACAATAAATCTTTTAGTTTATTGATGCCACTCAAGCACATTTTTAATGTCTTTAACGATTACCCTAGAATAACGTGCGGTAGACAAACTCTTCGCTTTGTTAGAGCTCGAAACGATATCGATTGCATAATTGTTAAGGAAAAAACTGGTTCTACAACTACAGTTAAAATAAATATTGAAAGTATTGAAGTACGAGTCAAACATATCTATCCCAATTATGAAGTCAATGAAAAACTATTGAAAGCCATCCAGGCAGATAGACCAATTCTGATGCCGTTCCGAAAATGGGAACTCAACGAACTACCAGCCATAAGTGCGAATGCTAAAAAAGACATTTGGGCTGTGAAAACCAGCACGGCTATTGAAAGACCCCGATACGTTATTGTATTTTTCCAAACTAAAAAACGTGACGTTACGACAGCAGACCCCACAACATTTGACCACTTGAATATTCGCAACATTAGACTAATGTTAAATGGCGACTATTATCCCAATGATCGATCACAATTTGATTTTGCTAATGATCGCTTCAACGATGCCCATTTCAACTACTCCGAGTTTTATCCCAGTTATACAAACTCCAATCAAAAACGTACACTTCTAAGTCTTACTGATTTTAAATTACGCGCCTTATTTATTATTGATTGCTCCAAACAAGAAGAAACTATGAAATCATCAACTGTAGATGTGAAGTTGGAAATTGAATCGGATGAGGGTTTCCCCCAAAACACCAAAGCCTATTGCATTATCATTCACGATTGTCTTCTGGAGTATCATCCGCTCAGTGAGGTGGTTAAAAGCCTCTCCTGAGACTTGAGCAGTTTAGTTCAAGATGCGAATCGCACTAGTCGACATTCAGGCTTTCACCGTTAACGGGACGTTTTATCCCAAAGAGTTAGCCATACTCATTGGTAATCAATTATCAAGTTTTTTATTCAAGTCTCCTGTACCTTATACCAATCGTGATAGAAAATCTGTCAATTATTTAGAAAAAAACCATCATGGAATCCCATTCGACTCTGGCGACGTTGAATATAGTGAAATAAATGCCATTTTGACAAAGTACCTACTTTACTCGTGCGATATTATCTATGTCAGAGGCGAACAGAAAATTACTTTTCTACGATCAAAATGTGAGGAACTACAAGTATTTCCAGTTATATACGATGTTGCCGCATACGACAATTCTCCAATGGATACTGGGAATTTTAAACGTGCTATTCCACAATGTTGCTGTCATGCCAAGGGAAAGTTTATGTGTGCATTACAAAACGTTAGGAATCTACAATATTGGCTTATAAATGTTATTTTACCGAAATAATTGTTTTCTTTTCAATAAATATATTTTTTTTATAATTGAGTGACTTTTATTTAAAAATAAAAAGAAAAAATCATATGTTAATAAATTTATTTTTAATAATTATACATTACTATCTTTTGTATTAAAAATTTCACAACAATTTTCAACAATATCATAGACATCAATATTATTAAAACACATGACATTAAAAAAATTTTATACGTTTCTTCTTCTATTTCTTTTGAGCGTTCCCCTCCTGCAGGCCAAGTACAATTTGTAGTGTTAGTGGCGGGAATAATGTTTAATAAAGACTGCCAATCATCATCATCAACACTGCGAATTTTTTGCCAGTTTTCTTGATCCCCTTCGCTTCTATCCGGATACAGTAATTTTAATTTGTAGTATACTGTATCTGTAGGTATTCTTGCGTAAAATACTGGTAATTTTCCATCATTTAGAAATGTCTTGCCCATCATCATCCATTCTGATCTAACACATTCCTCTTGATATTTATTAAAACATACTACCATATTTTCAACTCCATCAGGTATGTTTGTATACAAGAGATTGTTGAATATCATCGTTAATATTACGAAATTTGCTTTTAATATAGCCATTTTCTGTACAATTATATGATTAGGATGGTTGTATTATATTTTCTCTCACTACTACTACTACTACTCTCTTTCACCGAAGTTATAACAAGACTGAATGAAACACATGTGATTTACAAATATTTATTTATAGCAAGATATAAAAATAGCCTACTTGGAAAGGATATCAACTAAAATATCAGTATTACCGTTATCGGCATCATCATCATCATCATCAACATGGAATCCCCAGGGGATAGTGTTATGAGTGTTACGTAATAACTTCCGCTTATCGTCGAATGAATTTAAACCAATTTTTGTTTGATTTATGCTGTAAACTTGGTGTTTAAACGATCGAATTGTACACTGGGAAATAATTTTATCTTTCTTTTCCTTTAAACAATCTACGTAATCTTGAAACGATATATCATTTTTTACTACAGAACTTTTTATACCCTTTGATTTCTTTACAATAGGCGCATCTTGAACCTTATACGTATACATTTTAGATCTTAATCCTACAAAATGAGTCATAATTTTCCCGTTTGTCTCATCCTTCATTAGACCTGGAATTTTTTTATTACACAATGGAATGTTGTAAGGGTTATTTGGTGCAAAATCACTGGTGTCAAATCTATTAATATTTCTCTTAATTACCTCCTCATACAAATCATGACATTTAATCTCGTAAATAAAACTATCCGTATCGGTATACAGTAGTTTACATATATCATCTCCAAATTTAGACAACATAAAGTCATAGTGAAATTCGTACATACACGTTTTTGAAATGTCTAAAATACACATTCCAATGTACAGAGGTTTGTTGAAGCAAAGTTCGGTTTTTCTCAATTCAATTGCCATTAAATCATCAGCGAAAATTGTTCTATTACTAAATCTTGGACTGGCTATTAAATTTTTTGCTCCATATCTACCCTCCCACTGCGAAACTAATTTGACAACGCGATGTTTTCTTATGTTTTCCATTGTTTTGCCATAAACGGAATTAACTTTCAACTTATAATAGTCCTTTTCAAATTTGTTAGTTGCCTGTGCTCGAAATCTCGTATTCAAATCAATATATGGTTTTAACCAGGCCGCTTGTTTAAATTTAAGAACTCTATGGATCTTTCCAATAACAAGACCGTGATTTATTGCCTGTTTTAAAGCTCGATAATGAATAACGTATTTAGTTTTGTTATAGAGTGTTGTTAAAAGTTTTGAAAATTTCGAACCCAGAGGTTTTTTATGCTCCGAACAAAACGGAAAATCCTTGTGCTCCATGTGCAGATCCGACGGATACTCTAAATCAACCTCTAAAATATACCCAATATTGGCGTCATCAGGTACGGTTAATACATCTATATTAGTATCGACCCACTGAAAGCCTCCATAGGGAAGTGGTTGAGACATCGACCATCCATACAGATTATTAACGTCAACGTAAAATAAATACGTATCTGGTTTTGACGCGTCATAGTTGTCCATATATTTATTATTAGCTTCCGAATATCGACAACAACATTGACTAATACCACCACGAATGCCCTTCTCAATAAACATTATCATATCAATATCACGTAAAAGCTCTAACCTACATCCGGTAAATTTCAACATACAGTCCCACGAATATCCCGGTATGGTATAATACCAAGCAGGATCTAACCCACTTGTACTGTACCCAATTTTTCGAAAATTTTCAAAGACGTCTGTCAGTAAAATAATGTCCGTCTTTAAATACAAATCCGAATATTCTCCCAAATTTTTTATACCAAAATGAGTCCACACTCTTTGAGCATGATCGTATTCTTCATCAGTAATATCCTTGTTATTTAGTTTATTATGAAAATGGTGTTGCGATGGTAATTCAGTTTCCTCAAGTTTATCCATATTATCAATATAATCGTAACAGAATACTCCTTTTCGTGTGAGCAAATTAAATTGTTCCCGAGTACATAATGCTCCAAACTCCTGCCTTAAGGTATTCAAGTCTGGCACATTTAACAGAGATACCAATTCCTCCAGAGAGGCACTCAAAAATCGAAGTGAATCAATAAAGCGAAATTTAATACTATTATCCATATGTTGCGTAAATGATATGTACTTTTCGTTATTTATTGGTAGCAAAGAAATTCTACATAATTTGGCTAGATCCCGTATTATAAAATGACTGTCATAACCAGAAAAATTATGAAAAATAATGGGAACTACAAACTGTTTCTTAAAATTTAAATTACAAAAGTCGTGTGCAAACCCTCGGAACTCTCCGGTAAAATGATTGTGATCTCGGACGATTTTACACTTGTTGGTAAAATTACATTCACAAATGTGGCATGTACGAGCATTCAAAGTGGATAATTTTTCCACAATGGGAACTATATGCTTAAATTTGGATTCAATCATTTGGGAACATAAAACCATTTCGTTTGCAAACCACTCCATACAATCTAAACCTCGATAACTTTTAAAATACGATAAACGATTATCGTACTCGCATTTAACATAATAACCACAACTGAATGCAATATGGCGTTGGTATTTAACCGTTTTACTAATTGAATTATCATTAACTGGCTCCAATAGTGATTCAAAATCTGCATATATAACAAACGGGGTTCGTTGTTTATATACAAAGTTTTTAAATTGTACAAATGAATCCTTTGGAATTGAAATTTTACAATCATTCATTTTTTCGCAAAAGTCTGTGTGTAATTTCAACCGCTCTTGATTGTGAAAATAATTAAGACATCTATCGCAAAATAGTTTTTTATGACTATTTTTATTTAGTTGCGAATTGAGTAATTTAGACATATTTTTTATCCAGCAATAGTGAAATTTTATGTCGATTGGTTCGGTATCCTTCGGATCAGGAGCATCGTAATCATTTAATTTAGGAAAATATATATTTTGAATTAATAATAAATTTAAATGTTTAGTTAATTTCATTTTCGTTAAGCGTAATGGAACTACTATATAATTAACACCGATCAAATCCAAACCATATATATTTATTGACAAATTATTATTTTTCTCGAAAATAGTAATTTTATTAAATTGTATTGGAATGTTTACGTTGTCTAAATTTAACACCTGACTAAAATGAGGGTATGATGCAGTACGTTCCGGATGATTTTGCGTTGGATAAAGACCACTTACAACACTCCAATAAAAACATGCATCATCATGATTAATAACATTTATACACGCTTTTCTATTCGCAATTTGCCTCGGCAATCGAATAAAGGATGATCCGTTTCCCAATTCCAACTTATTAATATTAACTTGAAGTGATATCACCTGTTTTAATGCCCACCCTGAATCGCGTTCTTGAAACTCTGATATTTTCGATAGGATGTAATCAACCACATGTTCGGTAAACCATTCAACTAATTCTGTTGATAAATCAATAGTTGCGTATTTAGTATGAAAATATTTAAAATCAATTACATCTACATCACAACCAACGGCTTTTTTAATAAATTCCGCACAAAAAGTTGTGTTCACTTTAATTACGTTAAAATTCAATAGGGTTTCTAATATTTTCTGATTGAAAATATCGAAAGCATCCCTTAAAAATGACAAAACGTCTTTATGTTTTAAATTTATAATAACTCCTGTATTCACGTTATTTTTAAAAATAGAAACTAAATCTTCCCATTCTACCGAATTATTTATATTATTTAATTTTACATAAATTGCTTTTAAATGACTCAATTTTGTTTGCCACGATCGAACTTTCCACGGTAACGTATGTACATCTTTAATTCGATTACAGCATAAATCAATAGCTATTGCAACATGAATTCTCCACGCCTCCCAGTCCCCAACATCAAGCGGATATTTTTCATTAAATTTTAAAATTAATTTATTGATATCCTCTACAAGCTTATCTGACATTTTTTTATATTTATTTTTATAACTCACTATTTACAAATTTGAAAAGGGTTGCTGGAATTTTTTTCCCCGTATCCTTCTGACCAGTGTGGACCAGGGAGTACTTCCCGTTTCCCAACTCGATTAGATGATTTCTTAGTGTTGATGTTGATCTCTGGGGCAAAAAAACCACCTCATCCTTCAATTCAATCAAGACGGACTCTCCAAATTTCGTATTGGCAAGCCGTGCTTCATAAATTTTCTGCGGAATGTTTTGGGGTAGGCTGCTTAGGCTAACCACAGGTTTGTTTTCACCTTCTAAGAGAAGGGTTTTATTAATTTCATTTAAATCCATTTTCTATAATAATGATCACATTATAAAACTATTATAAATATAAAAAAAATATTACTTACAATTTATTTTGCACTATACTTCAACACAAATTAACTTTGTAATATTCTGTTACAACTGATACATTATCGCATTGTACACCGCTTTTATAGAGTAATGAATGATACGAGGGAGCGTCAAAAATTTTAACGATTCAACTCTGGAATACGAGGGTGATTCAAAGATTTTCAATTTTCTTTTTCTTTTGATAATCATAAATATGATGATGGTTAAATTTTTTAAGCCCAAAGTGAGGAGGGTAAATGTCTATCTGACATTTTTACCTTAACCATTTGACCTTGACATGACCTTGACATGACCTTGACATGACCTTGACATGACCTTGACATGACCTTGACATGAACTTGACATGACCTTGGTATGACCTTGACATGACCTTGACATGACCTTGATATTGACCTTGTTATTGACCTTGACCTTGACCTTGACCTTGACCTTGACCTTGACCTTGACCTTGATCTTGACCTTGACCTTGACCTTGACCTTGACATTGACCTTGACCTTGACCTTGACCCTGACCTTGACCTTGACCTTGACCTTGACCTTGACCTTGACCTTGATTTTGACCTTGACCTTGACCTTGACCTTGACCTTGACCTTGACCTTGACCTTGACCTTGACCTTGACCTTGACCTTGACCTTGACCTTGACCTTGACCTTGACCTTGACCTTGACCTTGACATTGACATTGACCTTGACCTTGACCTTGACCTTGACCTTGACCTTGACCTTGACCTTGACCTTGACCTTGACCTTGACCTTGACCTTGACCTTGACCTTGACCTTGACCTTGACCTTGACCTTGACCTTGACCTTGACCTTGACCTTGACCTTGACCTTGACCTTGACCTTGACCTTGACCTTGACCTTGACCTTGACCTTGACCTTGACCTTGACCTTGACCTTGACCTTGACCTTGACCTTGACCTTGACCTTGACCTTGACCTTGACCTTGACCTTGACCTTGACCTTGACCTTGACCTTGACCTTGACCTTGACCTTGACCTTGACCTTGACCTTGACCTTGACCTTGACCTTGACCTTGACCTTGACCTTGACCTCGACCTCGACATTGACTTTTATTAAAAGAAGTCTTATATAATATATAATTTATCAAACATTCAAGTTATTTATTACGCAGTAGATTTATTGCGTTGTAACATAATGTCGTTGCTAATTACTTCTAGATTATCAAAATACGAAAGCGAAAATCAAAACCAGAAATGCAATTTTCTTATCAGTTTCCTTTTTGATTTGATAAAATTCAATTTCAGTATTAATTATTTTCTTATCGGTTTCCTTTTTTGATTTTATAAAATGCAGCTTCAGTATCGTTTTTGCTTTAGTCTTTGTAAAAGTGTGAAAGAATAAAATTGAAAAAAAAAAATATAAGTAGTTTTTAGTCTTTATAAAAGTGTAAAAGTGTAAAATTGAAAAAAATATGAGTAGTTCCAAGCGAATCAACGTACATTCAAATGTTCTCATTTCGAAGAGGCACAAAAAAAACAATCACATTCCAGAATTAAAGCCACTGGTGGCATCGGTGAAGAGGGAGGAATTAAATTTTGAAAAGTTAGTGAATGAAAAATCGTCGGTAAGTACTTTTTGTTTTTTTTTTTAATCCTCCCATAATAGATTTTTTTTAATCCTCCCATAATAGATTTTTTTTGTTTCGTTGTAGTCAATTCCAAATCCCTCATCTACAATTATAGACCTCAGTGATATGGAGGACATGGTGGATTTTTTAGAAAAATTAAATGAACCCCAAGAACCTCAACCACTACGACCAAAGCCAGAAGAAACTCAATTGGATGTGCCAAATCTCAAACAAAAATTACAAATCGGTCTGAATTTTTATTCAAAAAATTTACAACTAGTGACTCAACATATAGCAGACCTAACCAAAATAACGAGTGAGTACGAAATATTGGAGAAACAAATTAAAGAAGACATGGAAAAAATTGACCAACTAAAAAAGTGTGCGGAAGAGAAAATATTTCGACAACAAGAATTCCTAGAAAAGAAAAGAAAAATTTTCCATGATTTTAATTGTATTTCAAAACAACTAGAATTAGATTATAATAAACAGTAATATTTTTCAATTTTATATAAAATTATATTTCAAAATTGTAATTAAAAACTTTAATAAACACTTATATTTTTTCAATTTTATACTTTCACACTTTTAATAAAGACAATAAATTCGATGTAGTTTATTCTTTTATTTACTGAACTATTAAAATTTTATAGCGTAGTAAATGGGAAAAATAATATAAACAATTTATTTTTCTATTATTTATTTACAAATATTTACAAAATTATTATAAATAATTTATTTTGGAAAAATAGTAAAATTATAACACATTTTTTTTTTTTTGGTATCCGAAGCAAAATGCATAGTTAGAAAGTACAGGGTGGTGTTAAAAAATCTAAAGGAGTTAAATATTATGTTGTTAAACAATAAAAAATATTTCCATACTTTTATAGTAGAGTGAATAATGATAATATAAACAATAACAAAATTATTACCACATTCGTCACATTTTTCCTTTCTTTATTTATAAAATAAATTCACCTAAAAATAATTTATTTTTCTATTATTTATAAACAATAAAAAATTATCACTCTCGTATTAGAATATACTTTTAATAAAAAGTAATAATAAATTAGTTATTGTTTTTTTCTTTATTCATGGAATTATTAAAATTTCATAGTGTAGTAAATGGGAAAATAAATTCACACCTTGCTCATAATTAAACAATTTTTATTTTCTATTATTCATAAAACAATAGCAAAAAATATTATCACATTCACATTCCCAACGTTCGACCATCGATGTTGCTGGCATCGTTGGCGGCCATGGACTTGGAGGAATTGTTTCCAAGCACATTAAACTATTGGTAATCCTCATCAACTGGTCCGTCGAGTTCTTCGTAGGACCTATGTAGTTGATCGGCGTCATCGTCGTTGAAATTGGTTGATTGATCGTCATCATGGTCGAGCTCTTGATAGGGTCCATCATCATCATCACTGTATTCGTTGTCGAGTTGTTCATAAAGAGGTCCTCCATACAGTCGAGGTCGATCGGCGTTGTAACTGTCAGAGTAGTCGTCATCGCTGTCAAGCTCTTCAAAGTAGTCATCATCTTCTTCTTCTTCTTCTTCTTCTTCTTCTTCTTCTTCGTCCTCTTCAGCCACTCTGTCGTCCCAGTCATTTGTTGTTCTATCTTTATAAAATTGCAATATGCCGTAGGGTTGACCAGCGAGCCATCGTTGCTGCTCAACATACCACAACTTTCTTGTGCTATTTTGAAAACTTCTTAACTTGTGTTTTATTACTATATTATGAACACCCATTTCACTCAATTAACTACTAACCAAGTTCTACACCGCTTTTATAAAGAATTATGCATAGATAAGCGCCCACGACTTGACCTTGTTAAGAATTGATAAGCGCCCACTCGATATTGCGTGCCCTGATAAGCGCCCACTCGATATTGCGTGCCCACGCTCCCTGTCACCGCCCACGCGCACTGTGACGTCATCCACAATCCCTTATCTAAACCGGATGGAGTAGGAACGGCATAGTTTAACTACTGACCTCTATTTGTATATGTTCCCCGCTTTCAGCTATAATCGAAAATATTATCACGACCATAAAAAATAATCCAAGATTTGGTAAAACCATTTTTGATTTTGTTGTCTAAAAAATAGTATATAGCCGAAAGAATTTATAAATGGTATACCAAAATAATATTCACTTACAATAACAAAAACTATGTTGAATCCCATTGTCAGACCTCCAATGAACGTTATAGAAAGAAATCGCCATTTTGAGATTGAGTTAAAGTAATTAACGGCTCTAAAATTTCATTTTTTTTCAGGCAGCATAAATTAGGAAAAAAATAATTACCTTTTAATTCTAACATGCTGCCTTAAAAAATATTTCATTTCGTTATGAATGAGTTCTTGGTAAGTGTCGGAATTTAAACATTCGGTTACATCGTTAAATGTGTTTTCAAATTCCTGCAAACTCTCCACACTTTCTATTAAAATTTTTATAATCCATTTGAAGTGACTATTAAAATATAAAGTTATAAAAAGTGGCGAAAGACAAAACACTAAGCTGTGCGGTATAAAAATCACAAATACTAAAGAGGTTAACAAGATGGGTCTATTTAGAGTTATAATATTAATTGTGATGGAAACCATATTTTCGCTTCGGATTGTTGACCATATAAATATACAGTATAAAATTAATAAAAGATATAATATTATAGTGACGTATTTCTTCCATTCGTCGCTCACTTTCTTCATTTTATTTTGTAGAGATTCACTTGGTTGCTTTGTAAATACTGTTCTTAAATGTACTACTGCTCGACAACCTTTATTAAACATACGAAATTTTCTCATTAGATTGCCATATATTATCTGAAACTGATATAACAAAAAAACATTAAAGAATCTAACTCACATTATAATAAATAAATATATTATTTACCAAGAGTATTATTGAAATAATAGCCAAAGCTCCTCCCATCATCTCATTGGTAAAACTCGATAGAAATAAAACTGTATAAGTTAACATTACAAAGAGAGTAATATTATAACACCAAAATATTATTTTTGTTAATGCTTTTTGTCGAACGGTTCTAAACAATATCGTACCATAATCCATAATCCAGAAAAAAGGATCATCTGCAAAATGAATTCTAAGAAATCATTACAATTATAAACAATGGGGTGCTTGCATGATTTTTTTTAAATGGGCAATATGAAACCCAGCAAATAAATATTTATCCCGTATTTTTTATTTTTTTTAAACTCTCTATTAACACGAAAATTCAAAAAAATTAAAATCTTAAGGTAATTGCTATTTGGATGCAACGTAATTTAAATCTACAAGTACTTAATGGTTTGTCTAGATTTCTTGAAAAATACAATGATATAAATATGCTATATATAAACATTGATTTAGTTATATATCTATCATTAATACGATTCTTGATGGACCATTATTATTTTTTTTGTATTATTATTAAATTATACTTATCATTTAAACCCTTTTTATATCTATTAGATGGAACTATTGGCTATGTGCAATTAAAGCGACATAATGATCATACGATTACGATTACCCCAGAGCACAAAATTCGGAATAAAAAATTTCAAGTGCTCTGTTATTATTAATGAAGCATCAAATAAAGTTGATATGTGCAAATGTCACAATTGCCCAGCATATGAAGGTATTAATTTAATTTATTTTTAAGTGTGTACAATGTTATAGAGGGTTTTAAACATGCAATAGCAATTTTATACCGGTTGCACAGAAAATCAGAAGAGCTATCTCCCACATATATAAAATCATAATGGCAAAAGTCCAAGTTAAGCTCATCAACAAAAACATACGTTACCTGCAAAGAATTTCCGAGTCCTATAAAAATGTTGATTGTTCTAAACTATCAAAGGACTTTACTGTTGGATCATCGGAATATTTTATTAGTTTCTGTTCAAATCGAATGACAAACACTGTCTGTAATGAAATTTTTGAAAATACTTCAGATCAAGCTGAATCAAAAATATGGCACGAGATGGATCTCTTTGCAAGTCCATTGTAGGTGCTGCCATAATAAAAAGAAATGATATCTTCTTATTTAATTAAAACATTTTGTAAATTAACTAATTCACAGCATCTAACATATATACATTTTTAATATTTACACATGAATTTAATTCCAAGGTATTGTTACGTTTTTTTCTGTGCCAAGCTGTATTTTCATTATTCCCCTGCTCAGTATATCTTAATTTTAGACTCGTTTGATATCCCTTCCTAATTTCTTCGAATCGTATTTCTTCTGAAGATTTCCCTATCTTCTTTTGGTATGACTATAAAATGTCTTTCCCATGTTAACAATGTTCTGTCTTTGCCTCTTCAGTCAAAAAAATTGACTTCTGTGTCGCTTATTGAAAATTTCTCTTCTTCCCCTCGTTATATGGGGCAAGTTTGATTTATATTATATTATATTTTCTCTCATGTCCCCTGTTATCATTATTAATTATTTCTACGCTCTAACATTTATTTACTGTTGTTTTTAATTTTTGTGCTCTTTCAGTTTCAATTACAAAACGAGAATCTATTTTTAATTTGTCTTAAAATTCAATACACTTTGATTATTTTATATTTCATATTTTGATCTAAAAATTCATGTATTTCATATTATTATTCTTGTTTTATATTCCTTTTTTTTTAAACAGACCATGAGGTAATGTATAAGATTTTTGTCTTATATTTACTTTATGTGAACTTTTAGGATTTTTGCAACGAGTAAGTTTTGTTTTTGGACATAATATTTTTTTGGGACTGAACGTTTTTTTAGATTAAACTGGGTGTTAGTTAAACTTGGTGTAAATGACTGTGAAATAGAAATAGATGGTAATGAAGATGAAAGAGGAATTTTTTTTTGTGGCACTTTAAAAGTTGCATTTACACCGACATCAACCATATTTGGTTGTACCTGTATTCCATGATCCACACCAGAATTAAGAATTTAGACTTAAAATTTTCTTGAAGGGGAAGACACAACCAATACATTTTCTGCTTGTGTGTAATTCTCGTCGCATTTCCATTAATTTAAATTTTTGTAAAATTTTACTTTTTTATGAGAAACTATATCATTTTAAACAATATTCTTTCTCCAATAGTCTTGTAGTTGATTCAGTTTTTAGTATTTGTTTGTAACTAAAATAACATAAAATACTTGTGTGTTAATAATATAGGTTCACATTAAATTTAATATAATTACTTACCCAAAATTGATCTTCACAACAATATAACAAACTTTCTCAGCTTCTTGTCTTTAGGCACACTTAAAAATAACTTCTAGGGAGTCGTATTTATTTTAGCTATTACGTCCATAAGTACAGTATAATAAAATGTAAAGCGTAAATCAAAAACCAAATATATTATAAGGTAGCGCAGTTGGAATAAAAACAAATTAAGATATGTGAATGATGACAGTGGACGTTGACAGTTTGAGCTCGGATGTCTGCTAATACAGATTTATGTTGACAGTATTCTCTACTCTGTCGGTAATGCACATTACTGTCGACTGATTTCTTTAATGTAACGCAAATACAGTTTTCTGTTGCCTTAAAAATATTATAAAAAAAAACGGAAAAAATGCAAGCACCTCATTATAAAGAATTCAAAAAACAATTGTTTCTCTAGCAAAAAATATTTGTATTATTCTTCAGTACTTACCATCAACAGTGTGAAATTCTCCAAATATCAGATTTTTTAATCCGTCCAATGCTAACATCTTGAGAAATCAGAATAATGTGACTTTTGATGTCTCATAAATGAAGTATATTTATTTTAATATTCAATAATAAAAAATATTTTATTGCCTTAATTAATAAGAAAGTAATGAATATGGATTTTAAGGTAATGGCAAACATTACTAAGATATTATGATTAATTATTTTAGGTAATGATGTCTGGGATATAGTTTTCATTTGAATAAGAAACAAAAAAATTTATAATGGTATCGAAATGATTTAACCAATATCAAAAAATTATAACGACTAACTGAAACACAACAATAGTAAATATTTATTTTTTGCAATTTATCTCGTTTGTCACGATATATACAAAATATTGCCTATGATACCGCCGACAGACGGCAGGACTTTGAAATACTTCAGCCCAGACCGCTTTCTTTCCATTACCATGATAAATACAACGATATACACAAAACATTGCCTACTGTATCATCGACAAACGACAGAACCGTGAAATATTTCAGCTCAGGCCGCTTTCTCCCGTTTATTACCATAAATAAAATATTGTCTATTATACCGGCGACAGACGAAAACCCTGGAAAATGTTTCAGTTCAGGCCGTTTTTTCTTGTTTATGACGAAATATATATGAAATATTGCTTATTATACCATTAACTGATGGTAGTTCTGTGAAATTTCTCAGCTCAGACCGCTTTCTATCAATTATTCTGATATAAATGGAATATTGACAAATATGCAGTCAATAGACAGCAGTCATCTGAAATACTTCAGCTCAGGCCGCTTTCTCTCGTTTATTGCCATAAATAAAATATTGTCAATTATACCGGCGACAGACAGCAACCCAGGAAATTCAGACCAAATTATCTCGTATTTAACGATATATTGTTATGCCTTGTATAGTATATAAAATATAATAGTAAATAGGGATTGATTTAAATAAAAGAAAATGGATAGGAATTGGAAATAAAATTAACAGTTTTCCTTGTTTGTAACATAAAAAAAATGTGAATTAAAAAGAAATGTTAATAAATGGTATTAAAAATATAAACTAATTGTGGTAATATGAATAGGGCTTAAGCCATTTGAAGTATGAAATTCTTTGTGACAGGTTGCATGACATTTCTTATCAAGTAGAATGATTTATTATTGGGTTGTTTCAATTAAAATGATAATTAAAATGAAGTTTTAAAAAAAAATAGTAGGTAAAAATTATGGGCAAAAAAAATCGAATTATTGTTGATTGATATAGATTGTCAGATAAAAAAAATTTTGTGAAAGCTAATTTTTTATAAGTTATTATGAGATAGATTTTGTATGATGGGCAGTTGGAATTTGTAATGTTTTTATATTAAAAGGAAGAAATAAAAGAATTAAATAAAAATAAAAGTAAGCAATATCTATTTTTAACATTAAAATAATAAAATACAAAAGAAAGAACTGTAAGGAGAAAAAGAAGATGAAAGAGAAAATAAAAATATAAAATTATTAATTTTTTTTTTGTAATAATGTATTGCTAATTTTTTTTAAGCTCTTGAACCCAGCCCATTGATGAATAGTTTTGCAGGTAGAGAATGGAATTCACTAATCAATTGGAGTTCTTATTTCAATATATATAAAACATTGCTTTTTATACCATCAGCTAATGGCAGCTATATGAAATATGTCAGCTCAGACCGCTTTCTATCGATTATCCTGATATATGGAATATTGCCAATTATACAGTCGATAGACAGCAGTTTTCTGAAATACTTCAGCTCAGGCCGCTTTCTCTCGTTTATTACCATAAATAAAATATTGTCTATTATACGGGGCAACCCTGTAAATTATTTCAGTTCAGGCCGCCTTCTCTCCTATATAACGATATATATAAAACATTGCTTATTATACTATCAGCTAATGGCAGCTATATGAAATATATCAAACCGCTTTCTATCGATTTTCCTGATATATGGAATATTGACAATTCGCTCATTGAATGCTATAGTGGCACAAGTCAAAAAATATAGATTTTGAGATATTGGCATAGACCTATTCTAACTTTGATTTTTAACGATGTGCAATAATGACACAAGTCTAAAGTACACATGAATGCCATGAGATTGCAGTAGTATCGATTTGACGCAGCGATTTTCGGTACTTAATATTCGTGCAATAGTGGCACAACTTCAGTGGCACATTTTGAGTTGGGTCGTTATTACATTTATTGAATTGTTATAATTTCGGAGAAAAGTGACAATGACCAGTCGATCAGAAAAAATATTGGAAAAAATCGGAATTCGGTAAGTAAATTTAGTAGTTTATAATAGGTGAAAATTTCAAAAATTTAAAAATAACCTATTAATACTTGTTAAAAATTTTAAGACTAACACGTGTATTACACAATTAAGTAGGTAATATTGATTTCATTTTTTTTTATTATAGAATAACAAAAAATACATTTGATGGACAATGGAAAGTTCAAGATAGTAAAGATGCGAATGCGTTAAGCTGTTCAACACAACAATACGATTGTTACGTGGGAACTTTTGTACCGAATGTAAATGAAGGAGTGGGGAATATTATTTGTGATAATAGTAACGCCACAGTTATTAACGGACCTATTACACAAAATGTATCACAAGAAGCCGTAACGACAACTGTACATAATAATCCTTCAAAGCCGTCTACCTCCACGAACAATTGTAATATTTTCACTAATAATCAAGAAGACGAATCCAGTAGATCCTCTGTTTATGACGATCCTGCTAACGTTCCGAATTTCGTTATGTCCTCTGAAGCGGATATTGAAGAACCCCACTCGAATAATGATATTATTTTGCCCAATGATCAAAAAAACATTATGCCACTGAAAACTAGAAAGAAACGTGCAAACCCTATACTTTGGAAAAGGAATCAAAGTCAGCTATTAAGAAATACTGGACACTCCTATCAAACTTTAAAAACAAAAATACCTGTATCCTCAAAAGAGGTACGTCCTCCTTGTGGATTATCCTGCAGATTAAAGTGTGGTGATACATGTACGGTTGAAGAGCGTTCCAATATTTTTAAAAAGTATTGGGAGTTGGACGAGATTAACAAACAACGGCAGTTTATTTTGAAATCGATTGAATTTATTACTCCAAAATATAGATATCCTGTTGTTCGAAACGGATCATATCGTAGGAATAATTGTGCTTTCCATTTCGAAAGAAATAACTGTAAAATTAGAGTGTGCAAAATATTTTATTTGGCTATGTGTGAATCAGAGTGAATGAATTTAGTAAATTTGTGGACTTGTTGTAATAGAAGTTTGGTTCAAAAAATCACACATAAGCTATCGCGTGGTCGAATATATAATTCGAAGGACCACCCTATAATTATTACACGTTTAGGGGACGTGGGACAATAAAACATATCGTCCTGCTTTCTGATAATATTTAATCAGCAAGCTTTAAACGTTAAAGGTTAACACATAAATTTACAATAATTAAACAATGTTTATCTAATACTAAACAACAGCAATAGAAGTTCAGCTAATAGTAAACAACAACAATTAAACAGAAATTCATCTACTAGTAAACAACAATTAAATTCTACTAGTAAACGACAACAATTAAATAGGTAATGTTTGATACAGTACATTTAAATGAAAGTAAGAATAAGACATAAATAGTTCCGAATATAGTACAATACATTTAACAACAGCGCATATAAAAAAGATATAATTACAGAAAAAGGGTGTCCATAAGAGGAGCTCTCCCTTGGTATATCCTGGACCGTGTCCTAAGGAATTCTAAATTGTTCTATTAAGTTTGGTAACACCGCTCTCATGCACGAAGATCCATATGATTGATTAATTATAAAATAGACCCGTGGTCTTTGCATATTTGTAATAAAATGGAAATATCTGTTACCTTAAATTCCACACATTACACATTATATTTTAGATATAAAACCATACACAGGTAGATAACGAAGCACTATATTAGTTTACATGTTAACTGCTCGACGGTTGAAGTGGAAGAGAGGGTTGTCACGGTGCTCACCTTGGCGGGAGCCGTTGTTAAGAAAAAAGGGAACTAAACAGTGGCGTAGCAGAGTTTCAAAAGTTAAAGTGATTTTAACAGGCTACATTAGACATAACTAACCGGACAATTAGAACAGTTATTGCCAAATCACAGGATGGCTTTTTAGAACATGATAAGAGAGGAAATCACCAAAAGCTCAGATTAACTTACCGGGTGAATCTCGTCGTTTTATGGGCCGACATGGGCACTTCACACACACTTAATAATGCTCTCGATGTGAACTAGTACCAGGTAAAAATACGACTGTGTACACTTGAATATAGCCAATATGAGCTGATTCGCGATAAAAGTATTAAATTAAAATTAAGAGGCAATCCACGCCGCAACATTTCCTGCCCCGCGAAAATGTAACAATTTTAAATTTAAATGAAAATATCCAAATATTTAACCAATGAAATTAACTACTAGTTATAGAAAAAAAAATGAATACAAAACATATAAATGAATAACCTCTATTTTTAAAGCGACAAAACAGACATAAATAAAATGGTATAGGATTAATCAAGAGGCAGAGGGCACATTGGACGTTTTAACTGAAGCGACTCTGGCTATTCCGTCATCCCCCGGGTGTAATTCAGAAACACGACCTAATAACCATTGAGACGGTGGTAAATTATCTACTTTGATTAGTACTAAAGTCCGGAGCAGCACTAGAATTAAGCCATTTGCCTCTTTGCTGCAACGTATGTAAATACTCACAGTGCCACCGTCGCCAAAAATCCTGATGAAGGCGCTGCATTAATTGCCATCGAGATAAGCGATTAAGCGGTATAGTAGTATAATCCGGAATAGGAAAACCGGAGACAAGTTCTAAAGTTAAAAAATGCCCGGTAGTAATTGCCTGAATATCTTCGACATCATTACTCATGGAAGTCAGGGGTCGTGAATTTAGAAGAGATTCTATTAGAGTTAAAGTAGTATAAAACTCTTCGTATGTTAGAATTTGTTCACCAAGAAATCGAAAGAGGTGAGTTTTTACACTCTTTACCCCAGCTTCAGCTAGACCATTAAAATGTGGTGCTCCGGCGGGTGATGGATACCACTGAATGGTTTCACGCGCGGCAGCTTGTTCCATTAATTTTGCGAGTTCACGACTGGCACCTAAACAGTTGGTACCACAATCGCTATATAAATGAGACACCGTACCCCGACGAGCGATAAAACGTTGTAAGGCTGCCAAAAATACGTCGGAAGATAGGTCACTTGCTAGTTCCAAATGAATCGCTTTAGTAGCGAAACAAACAAAAATACATATGTACGCCTTACATGTTCGTACTCCTCTATATCGGCCCATAACAATATTAAAAGGTCCACCGTAAGTATATAAGCTATGACAGTTCTAGCCCACTCCTTATGGAAATTAACATGGGAAATCGCTAAGGTCCATTCTGGTAATTTTTTGGCTAATCTAAGGTCACTCGTGACGTCATCAAACCTGATAAGCGGATCAAACCTAATCAAAATCTGTTCGATACCTATTAAAAGCTGTTCGAGACCTGATAAAAGCTGTTCGAGGCCTGTTAGAAGCTGTTCGAGGCCTGTTAAAAGCTGATCCGCTTTCAATCAGCTTTGATGAGCTTTCGATCAGGTCTTGATCCGCTTTCGATCAGCTTTTAACAGGACTCGAACAGCTTCTAACAGGCCTCGAGCAGCTTTTATCAGGTCTCGAACAGCTTTTAATAGGTATCGAACAGATTTTGATTAGGTTTGATCCGCTTATCAGGTTTGATGACGTCACGAGTGACCTTGGATTAGCCAAAAAATTACCAGAATGGACCTTAGCGATTTCCCATGTTAATTTCCATAAGGAGTGGGCTAGAACTGTCATAGCTTATCTACTACCGTAGTCTACTGAAGAATCGGAAAATGGCTTGACTTGTGAAACTCTCGACAGTGGTAAGTTGCCCATAAGGGGCTAATAAGAGCGGGGTTTAGTTTTCCAACACCGAATGCATTTGGAAATAGCAGTGTTTGGAAAACCATGTATTATTTTTACTTATTTTGTGTAAGAAGTGCGAGAGTGAAAAGAGTTAGTGCGCCCCTGTTACGATACAGAAAACATTTTAATATCGTTTACAAATTTAACCCTACTGTTATGCAACCTGTAAAGCTCGGCATGAGTGGGGATTTTTCTCACTCATTACCGCCAATAATGGCACTGTTGTTTCATCAGTCTTAGAATAAAGATCTGTTTGTGATTGTGTGATTTAATTCTTTTTCTCTCTAATAGAAGGTGTTAGTGATTTTCTTAATAATTTTAAAATTGAATCAGCACTCTGTTCGAGTGAAATGTGTGAATACTCCATACAAGCAGCGTTAATGGCACGCTTTGAACGAAAACTCCTGTGAAAGAGAGTCTCGTGAAAGTGACGGATTAATAAAGTGGTAAACTCACTAGAACGTGGTAACAAAATTGGATGCTTCGAAGAATAAGATATAGAGGCATAGAAAAATTAGTTTTAGGCCAATATTCTTGGGATTTTGATAAAAATGACGGTCCTGTAAACCATAGCGGATGATTAATAAATTCAGAAGGCAACAGACCTCTAGAGGCGGCATCGGCGGGATTATTAGTGGAATCAACGTAATTCCAAGAAGTAGAAGGTAAGTTTTCTTGTATAAATTTAACTCGGTTGGCGACAAAGGTTTTCCACCTGGAATGAGATCCATAAATCCAGTGCAAAACAATTTGAGAATTAGACCAAGCAGTAATAGTATCAAATTTAATAGATTCGGCGAAGCATGTTATAATGTAGTTCATTAACTTCGTAAGCAGAATAGTAGCCGAAAGCTCCAGTCTAGGTATAGATAGTTTTGCCGTAGGAGCAATTTTAGATTTTGCGCAAACAAAACTCGTATGGATAGGACCTTTTATGTCAGAAATCCTAAAATAAACGACACAACCATAACCTTTCTCATTAGCATCACTGAAGCCATGTAATTGATACTGCAAAGGTGCAACTAAAGCAAAATTGTTTGCAAAGAAGCGGGGAATTTTAAGATTAGCGAGGGCAGGAAGATCGTCGATATATTTCTTCCATGCAAGAATAATAGACCTATGTGGAATATCATTCCAATTTAAATGAGCTTGCCACAAAGTTTGAATGAGATGTTTGCAGTAAAATGTTATAGGACATAAGAAACCTATAGGATCATAAATCTTAGCCAGTTCCGATAACAAAATGCGCTTTGTACACTTTATATCGGAGTTAATATTAACAGAAAATGAAAAGCAATCGTGAATGGGATTCCATTGCAAGCCAAGAACTTTTAAAGGACTATTTTCAGTATCGGTTGAAAATTCGAGAGGATTTTTTGATAAATATGAAGGTGGGAGATCAGCAAGTAACGACATATCATTGCTTGACCACTTTCTTAATTCAAATCCTCCTCGTTTCATGAGCAATATTAGTTCAGAAATTAACTTGCGAGCATATGTGACAGTAGGGCATGACAGAACAAAATCATCAACATAGCAAGAATTGCGAATAGCGTGTGCGGCTAAAGGAACATTTCGCCCTTCATCAACAACCAGCTGTTGGAGAACTCGAAGAGCCAAGAACGGAGCACTATTGAGGCCATATGTCACACGGGTTAAACGATAATCTTTAACTTCTTCATTAGGTGAAAATCGCCAAAGAATTCGTTGATAATGACGATGAACAGGGTTAACAAAAATCATTCGATACATTTGTTTTATATCTGAACAAACTGTGTACCGATGTAAGCGAAAATTTAATAAAATTGCAACAATATCTTGTTGAAGTTTAGGGCCAACGAACAGATGGTCATTAAGTGATGCCTGATTAGGTAAGCTAGCGGAGGCATTAAAAACTACCCGGAGCTTGGTAGTAAGATTATGAGGTTTTACCACTGCGTGGTGGGGAACATAGTAGGAGCGAGCAGAAATATCTTGTGTTGGTATGAGCTCCATGTGATTCAAATCTAAATATTCTCGTAAGAAATCGGAATATTGAATATGTAATTCAGGATCTTTAAGCAGGCGACGTTCTAAGGAAAAAAATCGAGATAATGCTAAAGTGCGAATTCCAGGAAAGGTAGGCAACAAATCATCTTTAAAAGAAAGGGAGACCATATAATTTCCTTCTTTGGTCCGCGAATGAGTCTCAGAAAATATTTTTTCACAGCGGTCTGCTTCACTTTCGTGAATTACAGTCTCAGGATTACTTTCTACTTCCCAAAATATTTTGAATGTATTATTAAGAGTACTATGTTGAGTAAAATGGCAATAAATAGTAGAGGGAAGAATCTTAGCACTATGAGAAATTTTTCCTAAAATTACATAACCAAATACGGTATTAAGAGCATCTGGAGTAAAATTATCACCTATAATGCGGCCATTACATAGAATTTTAGAAAAGACATCCGCTCCGAGAAGTACATCAATCCTTCCCGGCCTAGAGAAATTTGGATCAGCCAGTTTCAAATTAGAAAGATGCTGCCAACCTTTAGTGGATACAGGAAAGCCAGGAAGATGATCACAAATGTTATGTACTATAACGGCATCACCATTGAGGGCGATGCGGGAATCATAAACTGGTTTACAAGCGAAAGTAATACGGGCGGTGTCCAGGGTGGAAGACATAGATCCCAGACCTTTCATATCAAGCAAAAATTCAGTTTTAAGAAGATTTAAAACGTTAGCAGCTTTTTGAGTAATAAAAGAACTCATACTTCCAGAATCAAGCAAGCAGCGGTAAGTGTGGTAATTGCCTGAGTTATCTAATACGTCTATGCGAGCGGTAGCTAGCATTACGCGCGTATTGGCAGAAATAATTCCCTGACCAATAAATGAAGTTGGCATCTCAGCAGCGATACAAGAACTTTGAGTTGCTGTTGTATTTGTCAACACAGAATAATTGGAGTTAGAAGTGGCGCGGTGATTTTGCAAATACTAAGACGTATTCAAACTGTTTTGTTAGCGGTCAAAATGCAGTAGACTATGGTGAGAGCTTGAATTGCAATGTCGACAATTACGTGTAGAGCGACAATTTCTAAGATCATGAGACGAACTCAAACAATTAAAACATAAACGATTCAATTTAGAAAATTGGTGCCTGGAAGGCGATTTAGCGTTATTACTAGAGAGAAATGTCCGATTAGAACGAGTATGATACTTTGTTGTATTAAGCTGCTGAGTTGAGCATGAAGGAGACGGTTCACTTAGAGTCACATTATCGAAGGCCAAATATTGTTCAGTTAAAGAGTTTATTAAAGTTTTGTAGCTAGGAACAGTAGTGGACGGAATGGTAAGTTCGAAGCGTAATTTGGTTTTTTCATCTAATCTTCGAATTAACATCATTGCTAACACAAAATCCCAATGATCAACAGGAAAGTTCAGTACCTTTAGGGCCGCGAGATTCTCTTCAAAGGGGTCTATTAGCTTTTCCAAAGCCGCAGTATTATCGCCCTCGATTTTTAAAGTACTTTCAATCTGGGCTCATTTTCAATTGTTTAAATAGAATTTATTAAGCGTATCATATGCAATAACAAGAATAAAGCGAGATAGCGTTGTCAAAAATCGCGCACTAAAGGCTAGCGGTTTTTTATGCCTCTGTATCTTGTTTTTGTAATATAAATGGATCTGTTTTGCGAATTTTAAAAATGATTTGAATCTTAAATAATTAAATTAAGTAATTATTTGTAATAATAAAAATGAATTTTATTGATTGCAATACTAATGTTTCATTATTAGCGTTAAATGGACAAAGAAACAAGATATTTAATTTTAATTAATAAGACTGAGAGTTTATTTTTTCTTCTTCAGCCTTCTCCACAAAAAAAATAGTTTTCGCTCGAAGGACCAAAAATGTAGCATATGGGGTTGTAAACCCTTTAAGAAACAATTCCAAAGCTCACACATACTTGATATTGCTCTCGATGTGAACTGGTACCAGGTACAAATACAACTGTGTGTCCTTTTACACTTGAATTATAGCCAATCTGAGCGGATTCGCGATAAAAGTATTAAATTAAAATTAAGAGGCAACAATATTTGTTTTTTTATTCTTTTAAACTTACTTAATTTTTGTATTTTGAGGGAGAAAAACTAAAATAAGTGATTAAACAATTATTTTACTAGAAGTGATCGGAAAGTTGGGTTTAATTTGTACCTATTATATAATTTGTTAAGTGTTGTATCTTGGTATATGATGAAAAATAGTATTTTAAATTATATTGCTTCTGCACTACTACACAGATTTTAACGAGCATTAATAATTGAATTTATGGCTCAAAATTTTCTAAAAGTTATTCATAATTAATGTATTGTATAAATTTATATATTTGTATGAGTATTTTTATAATTAAATGTTTTATTTATTTGTTTTGCTTATTTACATTAAACCCAAAACTCTCATACAAATGGTATAAATCCAGTCGATACAATTCGACCAACATTTATAGCTACCCTGGTAGAGACCAAGAAACGTGGTCACAAATGGGATAAGATACGCCCCCTATAATAAAATAAGCTTCCTCCGACCACACTGATCCCCTTCAGGTGTATCAAGTAAATCATGCTCTTAATAACAAAAGTGTTTGGCCCATGTCAACATTCGACAAGTAAGCGTTTATTTTTCCTTAGTTGCTTATAAAATTATAATGAAGGTAATCAAAAGTTACTCGTTAGGTGTGTACACACTTGTTAATGAAGAAAAGAAACGCAGATTTGTACTCTTTAAGTGTGTAATGGAATTATGGGAAAATATTAATGTCAAGCGCTTTCGGTTGATTAACCAGCCCTCTTCAGGACAAAAGTCAAAAATTCTTTATATTCTTTATATATATATATATATATATATATATATAACAAAACGAAAAATCTTGGGGATTCCGTCAGGTCAAAAGGGCAGAATTAAGTAAAACTCTTTTCTACTACGCCAACGTTTCGGAAATTTATTGTTTCCATTATCAAGGCTACAATTTGAACAAGAAAAAAAAATTTTTTTGGTTTTAAAAAGTCATTTTTGTAAAATTATGAAAAATACTTACAGTGCAAAGTGAGTTTAAAATAAATGAAAATAAAAATAATAAAAAACTAACATGTTAAAAGAATCGTAAAAATTTTTTTAAACTTTTTTAAAAGCACAATTTTTAATTTGTTTGTTTACTTAACTACATTTTTCAATTGAATGGTCAAATTATTATTTTAAAATTAAGATTTCGTTCACCGATAGAGATCGAAAGTAGATAAGAGACTGGTTTTCGCGTTTTATAGTAGACCTCTGTGGTTAGTACAAATTACTAAATTATTTATGAAAGTTGAATTTTTAAAAAGTAACTAAAATTTATGAAAATTAGGAAAATATGTCTATTATTAAATTGATAATGTTTATAAGATGTCTGATGCATTGTTGTTGTTATTTAAGCGTCTATTACCCAGCTTTAAAATATATGAGTAAGTATTGATAAGGTGTTGCGTGTCTTTCCTTTTGTTTAGGGTGTCGTTTTGGAAAGTTGTTTCAAAACTTTCTAACATTAGTCTCTTTGTTATGTTTTTTTCAGAGTAGACAACCTGTATATTGTCGAAATTAATATTGTGTTCATCGTCAAGACTGTGTTGGGCTAACGAACATGATCTCAACCCTCTTCTAATATCACTTTTATGTTGAGTGACTCGTTCTTTTAGAACTCGAGATGTTTGACCTATGTATTTTTTGTCACAATTTTGGCAAGGGACACTATATACAATGCCTGATTTTTTGAGGGTATCATCTTTATCTTTTAGTTGCGTGAAAATATTTCCAACTGTTTTCGTATATTTTTGTGTTAGTCTGAACGTTTCCTCATTCTTCAGAACATTTATTATTTTACTAGAAACGTCCTTAATGTATGGTATAGTTTTGTAAGGGATTGGAGAGATATTTATTGTTGATTCATTGATATTGTTTGATTGATTGACTATTTCTGTGACTAATTGGGGCTGATCTCTACCACCATTTAGCTCAGTACGTGTTGGTGTGTTGTACAATAATTTTTTAAGTAATTGTTCAGGATATGCATTTTTTTTCAGTATTTCATACAATTTTTTCAAGTTTTTTTTGACTAAAGAAACATGACTTATTTTTTGGATTCTGGTTTTTAATGCCAATACTAAGTTAATTTTCATTTTATGTGTGTGCGCAGATTCATAGTTTATGTAACGTTGAGAACTAGTAGGTTTTATATACCAATCGGAGATCAGAGTATTGTCACCTCTTCTGATGACAATGGTGTCTAAAAACGGTACACTGTTTTCTGTCTCATTTTCGATTGTAAACTGTATATGTTGATTGTAAGAATTCAGAGTATTTAAAATGTGTTGTGCCCCATCACTAGGGATTGCGCAGAAAATATCGTCAACATATTTTTTTAAAAAAGGTAAGTTGTAACTTAGTTTTGGTATGCATTCCTGAAGAAGGTCATCCACTACGTACTGTGCTGCAATGGGGGAGATGTAAGCTCCCATCGGCGTACCAAGTATTTGTTTATAGTAGTTTCCTTCAAATTTACAAAAAGTCGAATCAAAAATAAATTCTACTAATGATAAAAATGTATTTAATGGTATTTTTGTGTGACCACTTATGATTGGCCATCTTTTTTCAATGCTGTTTTTTATAAGTGAAAAGGGGATGTTGCTGAAGAGCGAAACAACGTCAAGACTAATTATCACGTAATTTGGTGGTAGCTGATATTCATTAATAAATTCGGCAAAAACAAAAGAATCTTTGATATAGTATTCGTTGTCAAAATCGTAAGCAATTGTCATAATATCTGTTAAAAATTTTGAAATTTTGCTATTAGGTGCATCAATTGAAGAAATTATGGGACGTAAGGCCAAATTTGGTTTGTGTATTTTTGGAAGCCCATAAAATTTTGGGGAAGTATGATTATAAATTGTTAATTGTTTTGCCATATTTTCTTCAATGTATTTTGCTTGTTTAAGAGATGAAATCATTTTGTTAGCTTTTTGTTGTAAAGTCGATGTTGGGTCCCTGTTAAGTTTTTTATAATACTTTGTGTCATTTAATATGTCATTAGAAAGTGTGAGATATTCAATTTTGTCCATAACTACTGTGACGTTGCCTTTGTCTGATTTTGTTAGAATTATTTCTGGGTGGTTTTTGAAAAAAAGTTTTGTCGTTTTGTATAGTTTTTCTAAAAAGGATACACTAGTTGGTTTGTGGAAAAAATTAGTTAAAATGTTTGTGATTTGAGATCTATAAATGTTTTGATTGTTGGTGTTGCATTTTTCTAGAATGACTTCAATGTCAGTTAGTAATTTAATAATAGAAATATCTTTGTTATTTGGGGTTAACGAAAATTTCTTTCCCAATGCTAGAAACATTTTTACATCCGGTGGTAACTCGACACTACTAATATTTTTTATCCATTTTTCTTGAATGCAAATTTTTTGGTTTTGATCATGTTTTAATTTAGCTAATTTGTTTTGATTTTTTAATTTAATTTTTTTAAATTGTTTTTCAAAGGATTTTTTTTGTTTAACTTCAAAATCGTTCCAAATTTGTGTAGGTAGTTTCTCTAAAATTTTAATTTTTAAGTTCTCTAATTTTTTGTTTAGTTTCGAGATACCACTGTATGTTAATTCAAGTTCAAGATTTAGTATTTTGTTATCTAACCTTTCTTTAAAACGGTGTATTCTATTAGCAGCTCTGCTATCTTCGATCTCTAGAAGGTTCGTGACATTTTTTAGTGAGTCCATAATGTGCTTCGGGATAATATGATGTGTCTTGCAACTTAAAAGGAAAATTCTCCGATTCTTCATCGATGCTAGTTTGCTGTAAGAGTTAGCCCAGGTTTTCAGCTGTCTTGTGGTGGCTTGTCCATACTGTATGCTGATTTGTTGGTAAAACCCCATTCCTGTAATTTTGAGTGAGAAGGGTAGTCTTGACGGACTAGTTAAATAACAAAACGAAAAATCTTGGGGATTCCGTCAGGTCAAAAGGGCAGAATTAAGTAAAACTCTTTTCTACTACGCCAACGTTTCGGAAATTTATTGTTTCCATTATCAAGGCTACAATTTGAACAAGAAAAAAAATTTTTTTGGTTTTAAAAAGTCATTTTTGTAAAATTATGAAAAATACTTACAGTGCAAAGTGAGTTTAAAATAAATGAAAATAAAAATAATAAAAAACTAACATGTTAAAAGAATCGTAAAAATTTTTTTAAACTTTTTTAAAAGCACAATTTTTAATTTGTTTGTTTACTTAACTACATTTTTCAATTGAATGGTCAAATTATTATTTTAAAATTAAGATTTCGTTCACCGATAGAGATCGAAAGTAGATAAGAGACTGGTTTTCGCGTTTTATAGTAGACCTCTGTGGTTAGTACAAATTACTAAATTATTTATGAAAGTTGAATTTTTAAAAAGTAACTAAAATTTATGAAAATTAGGAAAATATGTCTATTATTAAATTGATAATGTTTATAAGATGTCTGATGCATTGTTGTTGTTATTTAAGCGTCTATTACCCAGCTTTAAAATATATGAGTAAGTATTGATAAGGTGTTGCGTGTCTTTCCTTTTGTTTAGGGTGTCGTTTTGGAAAGTTGTTTCAAAACTTTCTAACATTAGTCTCTTTGTTATGTTTTTTTCAGAGTAGACAACCTGTATATTGTCGAAATTAATATTGTGTTCATCGTCAAGACTGTGTTGGGCTAACGAACATGATCTCAACCCTCTTCTAATATCACTTTTATGTTGAGTGACTCGTTCTTTTAGAACTCGAGATGTTTGACCTATGTATTTTTTGTCACAATTTTGGCAAGGGACACTATATACAATGCCTGATTTTTTGAGGGTATCATCTTTATCTTTTAGTTGCGTGAAAATATTTCCAACTGTTTTCGTATATTTTTGTGTTAGTCTGAACGTTTCCTCATTCTTCAGAACATTTATTATTTTACTAGAAACGTCCTTAATGTATGGTATAGTTTTGTAAGGGATTGGAGAGATATTTATTGTTGATTCATTGATATTGTTTGATTGATTGACTATTTCTGTGACTAATTGGGGCTGATCTCTACCACCATTTAGCTCAGTACGTGTTGGTGTGTTGTACAATAATTTTTTAAGTAATTGTTCAGGATATGCATTTTTTTTTCAGTATTTCATACAATTTTTTCAAGTTTTTTTGGACTAAAGAAACATGACTTATTTTTTGGATTCTGGTTTTTAATGCCAATACTAAGTTAATTTTCATTTTATGTGTGTGCGCAGATTCATAGTTTATGTAACGTTGAGAACTAGTAGGTTTTATATACCAATCGGAGATCAGAGTATTGTCACCTCTTCTGATGACAATGGTGTCTAAAAACGGTACACTGTTTTCTGTCTCATTTTCGATTGTAAACTGTATATGTTGATTGTAAGAATTCAGAGTATTTAAAATGTGTTGTGCCCCATCACTAGGGATTGCGCAGAAAATATCGTCAACATATTTTTTTAAAAAAGGTAAGTTGTAACTTAGTTTTGGTATGCATTCCTGAAGAAGGTCATCCACTACGTACTGTGCTGCAATGGGGGAGATGTAAGCTCCCATCGGCGTACCAAGTATTTGTTTATAGTAGTTTCCTTCAAATTTACAAAAAGTCGAATCAAAAATAAATTCTACTAATGATAAAAATGTATTTAATGGTATTTTTGTGTGACCACTTATGATTGGCCATCTTTTTTCAATGCTGTTTTTTATAAGTGAAAAGGGGATGTTGCTGAAGAGCGAAACAACGTCAAGACTAATTATCACGTAATTTGGTGGTAGCTGATATTCATTAATAAATTCGGCAAAAACAAAAGAATCTTTGATATAGTATTCGTTGTCAAAATCGTAAGCAATTGTCATAATATCTGTTAAAAATTTTGAAATTTTGCTATTAGGTGCATCAATTGAAGAAATTATGGGACGTAAGGCCAAATTTGGTTTGTGTATTTTTGGAAGCCCATAAAATTTTGGGGAAGTATGATTATAAATTGTTAATTGTTTTGCCATATTTTCTTCAATGTATTTTGCTTGTTTAAGAGATGAAATCATTTTGTTAGCTTTTTGTTGTAAAGTCGATGTTGGGTCCCTGTTAAGTTTTTTATAATACTTTGTGTCATTTAATATGTCATTAGAAAGTGTGAGATATTCAATTTTGTCCATAACTACTGTGACGTTGCCTTTGTCTGATTTTGTTAGAATTATTTCTGGGTGGTTTTTGAAAAAAAGTTTTGTCGTTTTGTATAGTTTTTCTAAAAAGGATACACTAGTTGGTTTGTGGAAAAAATTAGTTAAAATGTTTGTGATTTGAGATCTATAAATGTTTTGATTGTTGGTGTTGCATTTTTCTAGAATGACTTCAATGTCAGTTAGTAATTTAATAATAGAAATATCTTTGTTATTTGGGGTTAACGAAAATTTCTTTCCCAATGCTAGAAACATTTTTACATCCGGTGGTAACTCGACACTACTAATATTTTTTATCCATTTTTCTTGAATGCAAATTATTTGGTTTTGATCATGTTTTAATTTAGCTAATTTGTTTTGATTTTTTAATTTAATTTTTTTAAATTGTTTTTCAAAGGATTTTTTTTGTTTAACTTCAAAATCGTTCCAAATTTGTGTAGGTAGTTTCTCTAAAATTTTAATTTTTAAGTTCTCTAATTTTTTGTTTAGTTTCGAGATACCACTGTATGTTAATTCAAGTTCAAGATTTAGTATTTTGTTATCTAACCTTTCTTTAAAACGGTGTATTCTATTAGCAGCTCTGCTATCTTCGATCTCTAGAAGGTTCGTGACATTTTTTAGTGAGTCCATAATGTGCTTCGGGATAATATGATGTGTCTTGCAACTTAAAAGGAAAATTCTCAGATTCTTCATCGATGCTAGTTTGCTGTAAGAGTTAGCCCAGGTTTTCAGCTGTCTTGTGGTGGCTTGTCCATACTGTATGCTGATTTGTTGGTAAAACCCCATTCCTGTAATTTTGAGTGAGAAGGGTAGTCTTGACGGACTAGTTAAATAACAAAACGAAAAATCTTGGGGATTCCGTCAGGTCAAAAGGGCAGAATTAAGTAAAACTCTTTTCTACTACGCCAACGTTTCGGAAATTTATTGTTTCCATTATCAAGGCTACAATTTGAACAAGAAAAAAAATTTTTTTGGTTTTAAAAAGTCATTTTTGTAAAATTATGAAAAATACTTACAGTGCAAAGTGAGTTTAAAATAAATGAAAATAAAAATAATAAAAAACTAACATGTTAAAAGAATCGTAAAAATTTTTTTAAACTTTTTTAAAAGCACAATTTTTAATTTGTTTGTTTACTTAACTACATTTTTCAATTGAATGGTCAAATTATTATTTTAAAATTAAGATTTCGTTCACCGATAGAGATCGAAAGTAGATAAGAGACTGGTTTTCGCGTTTTATAGTAGACCTCTGTGGTTAGTACAAATTACTAAATTATTTATGAAAGTTGAATTTTTAAAAAGTAACTAAAATTTATGAAAATTAGGAAAATATGTCTATTATTAAATTGATAATGTTTATAAGATGTCTGATGCATTGTTGTTGTTATTTAAGCGTCTATTACCCAGCTTTAAAATATATGAGTAAGTATTGATAAGGTGTTGCGTGTCTTTCCTTTTGTTTAGGGTGTCGTTTTGGAAAGTTGTTTCAAAACTTTCTAACATTAGTCTCTTTGTTATGTTTTTTTCAGAGTAGACAACCTGTATATTGTCGAAATTAATATTGTGTTCATCGTCAAGACTGTGTTGGGCTAACGAACATGATCTCAACCCTCTTCTAATATCACTTTTATGTTGAGTGACTCGTTCTTTTAGAACTCGAGATGTTTGACCTATGTATTTTTTGTCACAATTTTGGCAAGGGACACTATATACAATGCCTGATTTTTTGAGGGTATCATCTTTATCTTTTAGTTGCGTGAAAATATTTCCAACTGTTTTCGTATATTTTTGTGTTAGTCTGAACGTTTCCTCATTCTTCAGAACATTTATTATTTTACTAGAAACGTCCTTAATGTATGGTATAGTTTTGTAAGGGATTGGAGAGATATTTATTGTTGATTCATTGATATTGTTTGATTGATTGACTATTTCTGTGACTAATTGGGGCTGATCTCTACCACCATTTAGCTCAGTACGTGTTGGTGTGTTGTACAATAATTTTTTAAGTAATTGTTCAGGATATGCATTTTTTTTCAGTATTTCATACAATTTTTTCAAGTTTTTTTGGACTAAAGAAACATGACTTATTTTTTGGATTCTGGTTTTTAATGCCAATACTAAGTTAATTTTCATTTTATGTGTGTGCGCAGATTCATAGTTTATGTAACGTTGAGAACTAGTAGGTTTTATATACCAATCGGAGATCAGAGTATTGTCACCTCTTCTGATGACAATGGTGTCTAAAAACGGTACACTGTTTTCTGTCTCATTTTCGATTGTAAACTGTATATGTTCAGGAATGCATACCAAAACTAAGTTACAACTTACCTTTTTTAAAAAAATATGTTGACGATATTTTCTGCGCAATCCCTAGTGATGGGGCACAACACATTTTAAATACTCTGAATTCTTACAATCAACATATACAGTTTACAATCGAAAATGAGACAGAAAACAGTGTACCGTTTTTAGACACCATTGTCATCAGAAGAGGTGACAATACTCTGATCTCCGATTGGTATATAAAACCTACTAGTTCTCAACGTTACATAAACTATGAATCTGCGCACACACATAAAATGAAAATTAACTTAGTATTGGCATTAAAAACCAGAATCCAAAAAATAAGTCATGTTTCTTTAGTCCAAAAAAACTTGAAAAAATTGTATGAAATACTGAAAAAAAATGCATATCCTGAACAATTACTTAAAAAATTATTGTACAACACACCAACACGTACTGAGCTAAATGGTGGTAGAGATCAGCCCCAATTAGTCACAGAAATAGTCAATCAATCAAACAATATCAATGAATCAACAATAAATATCTCTCCAATCCCTTACAAAACTATACCATACATTAAGGACGTTTCTAGTAAAATAATAAATGTTCTGAAGAATGAGGAAACGTTCAGACTAACACAAAAATATACGAAAACAGTTGGAAATATTTTCACGCAACTAAAAGATAAAGATGATACCCTCAAAAAATCAGGCATTGTATATAGTGTCCCTTGCCAAAATTGTGACAAAAAATACATAGGTCAAACATCTCGAGTTCTAAAAGAACGAGTCACTCAACATAAAAGTGATATTAGAAGAGGGTTGAGATCATGTTCGTTAGCCCAACACAGTCTTGACGATGAACACAATATTAATTTCGACAATATACAGGTTGTCTACTCTGAAAAAAACATAACAAAGAGACTAATGTTAGAAAGTTTTGAAACAACTTTCCAAAACGACACCCTAAACAAAAGGAAAGACACGCAACACCTTATCAATACTTACTCATATATTTTAAAGCTGGGTAATAGACGCTTAAATAACAACAACAATGCATCAGACATCTTATAAACATTATCAATTTAATAATAGACATATTTTCCTAATTTTCATAAATTTTAGTTACTTTTTAAAAATTCAACTTTCATAAATAATTTAGTAATTTGTACTAACCACAGAGGTCTACTATAAAACGCGAAAACCAGTCTCTTATCTACTTTCGATCTCTATCGGTGAACGAAATCTTAATTTTAAAATAATAATTTGACCATTCAATTGAAAAATGTAGTTAAGTAAACAAACAAATTAAAAATTGTGCTTTTAAAAAAGTTTAAAAAAATTTTTACGATTCTTTTAACATGTTAGTTTTTTATTATTTTTATTTTCATTTATTTTAAACTCACTTTGCACTGTAAGTATTTTTCATAATTTTACAAAAATGACTTTTTAAAACCAAAAAAATTTTTTTTCTTGTTCAAATTGTAGCCTTGATAATGGAAACAATAAATTTCCGAAACGTTGGCGTAGTAGAAAAGAGTTTTACTTAATTCTGCCCTTTTGACCTGACGGAATCCCCAAGATTTTTCGTTTTGTTATTTAACTAGTCCGTCAAGACTACCCTTCTCACTCAAAATTACAGGAATGGGGTTTTACCAACAAATCAGCATACAGTATGGACAAGCCACCACAAGACAGCTGAAAACCTGGGCTAACTCTTACAGCAAACTAGCATCGATGAAGAATCTGAGAATTTTCCTTTTAAGTTGCAAGACACATCATATTATCCCGAAGCACATTATGGACTCACTAAAAAATGTCACGAACCTTCTAGAGATCGAAGATAGCAGAGCTGCTAATAGAATACACCGTTTTAAAGAAAGGTTAGATAACAAAATACTAAATCTTGAACTTGAATTAACATACAGTGGTATCTCGAAACTAAACAAAAAATTAGAGAACTTAAAAATTAAAATTTTAGAGAAACTACCTACACAAATTTGGAACGATTTTGAAGTTAAACAAAAAAAATCCTTTGAAAAACAATTTAAAAAAATTAAATTAAAAAATCAAAACAAATTAGCTAAATTAAAACATGATCAAAACCAAATAATTTGCATTCAAGAAAAATGGATAAAAAATATTAGTAGTGTCGAGTTACCACCGGATGTAAAAATGTTTCTAGCATTGGGAAAGAAATTTTCGTTAACCCCAAATAACAAAGATATTTCTATTATTAAATTACTAACTGACATTGAAGTCATTCTAGAAAAATGCAACACCAACAATCAAAACATTTATAGATCTCAAATCACAAACATTTTAACTAATTTTTTCCACAAACCAACTAGTGTATCCTTTTTAGAAAAACTATACAAAACGACAAAACTTTTTTTCAAAAACCACCCAGAAATAATTCTAACAAAATCAGACAAAGGCAACGTCACAGTAGTTATGGACAAAATTGAATATCTCACACTTTCTAATGACATATTAAATGACACAAAGTATTATAAAAAACTTAACAGGGACCCAACATCGACTTTACAACAAAAAGCTAACAAAATGATTTCATCTCTTAAACAAGCAAAATACATTGAAGAAAATATGGCAAAACAATTAACAATTTATAATCATACTTCCCCAAAATTTTATGGGCTTCCAAAAATACACAAACCAAATTTGGCCTTACGTCCCATAATTTCTTCAATTGATGCACCTAATAGCAAAATTTCAAAATTTTTAACAGATATTATGACAATTGCTTACGATTTTGACAACGAATACTATATCAAAGATTCTTTTGTTTTTGCCGAATTTATTAATGAATATCAGCTACCACCAAATTACGTGATAATTAGTCTTGACGTTGTTTCGCTCTTCAGCAACATCCCCTTTTCACTTATAAAAAACAGCATTGAAAAAAGATGGCCAATCATAAGTGGTCACACAAAAATACCATTAAATACATTTTTATCATTAGTAGAATTTATTTTTGATTCGACTTTTTGTAAATTTGAAGGAAACTACTATAAACAAATACTTGGTACGCCGATGGGAGCTTACATCTCCCCCATTGCAGCACAGTACGTAGTGGATGACCTTCTTCAGGAATGCATACCAAAACTAAGTTACAACTTACCTTTTTTAAAAAAATATGTTGACGATATTTTCTGCGCAATCCCTAGTGATGGGGCACAACACATTTTAAATACTCTGAATTCTTACAATCAACATATACAGTTTACAATCGAAAATGAGACAGAAAACAGTGTACCGTTTTTAGACACCATTGTCATCAGAAGAGGTGACAATACTCTGATCTCCGATTGGTATATAAAACCTACTAGTTCTCAACGTTACATAAACTATGAATCTGCGCACACACATAAAATGAAAATTAACTTAGTATTGGCATTAAAAACCAGAATCCAAAAAATAAGTCATGTTTCTTTAGTCCAAAAAAACTTGAAAAAATTGTATGAAATACTGAAAAAAAAATGCATATCCTGAACAATTACTTAAAAAATTATTGTACAACACACCAACACGTACTGAGCTAAATGGTGGTAGAGATCAGCCCCAATTAGTCACAGAAATAGTCAATCAATCAAACAATATCAATGAATCAACAATAAATATCTCTCCAATCCCTTACAAAACTATACCATACATTAAGGACGTTTCTAGTAAAATAATAAATGTTCTGAAGAATGAGGAAACGTTCAGACTAACACAAAAATATACGAAAACAGTTGGAAATATTTTCACGCAACTAAAAGATAAAGATGATACCCTCAAAAAATCAGGCATTGTATATAGTGTCCCTTGCCAAAATTGTGACAAAAAATACATAGGTCAAACATCTCGAGTTCTAAAAGAACGAGTCACTCAACATAAAAGTGATATTAGAAGAGGGTTGAGATCATGTTCGTTAGCCCAACACAGTCTTGACGATGAACACAATATTAATTTCGACAATATACAGGTTGTCTACTCTGAAAAAAACATAACAAAGAGACTAATGTTAGAAAGTTTTGAAACAACTTTCCAAAACGACACCCTAAACAAAAGGAAAGACACGCAACACCTTATCAATACTTACTCATATATTTTAAAGCTGGGTAATAGACGCTTAAATAACAACAACAATGCATCAGACCTCTTATAAACATTATCAATTTAATAATAGACATATTTTCCTAATTTTCATAAATTTTAGTTACTTTTTAAAAATTCAACTTTCATAAATAATTTAGTAATTTGTACTAACCACAGAGGTCTACTATAAAACGCGAAAACCAGTCTCTTATCTACTTTCGATCTCTATCGGTGAACGAAATCTTAATTTTAAAATAATAATTTGACCATTCAATTGAAAAATGTAGTTAAGTAAACAAACAAATTAAAAATTGTGCTTTTAAAAAAGTTTAAAAAAATTTTTACGATTCTTTTAACATGTTAGTTTTTTATTATTTTTATTTTCATTTATTTTAAACTCACTTTGCACTGTAAGTATTTTTCATAATTTTACAAAAATGACTTTTTAAAACCAAAAAAATTTTTTTTCTTGTTCAAATTGTAGCCTTGATAATGGAAACAATAAATTTCCGAAACGTTGGCGTAGTAGAAAAGAGTTTTACTTAATTCTGCCCTTTTGACCTGACGGAATCCCCAAGATTTTTCGTTTTGTTATTTAACTAGTCCGTCAAGACTACCCTTCTCACTCAAAATATATATATATTTCAATTGAAAAATGTAGTTAAGTAAACAAACAAATTAAAAATTGTGCTTTTAAAAAAGTTTAAAAAAAAATTTTTACGATTCTTTTAACATGTTAGTTTTTTATTATTTTTATTTTCATTTATTTTAAACTCACTTTGCACTCCTTGATAATGGAAACAATAAATTTCCGAAACGTTGGCGTAGTAGAAAAGAGTTTTACTTAATTCTGCCCTTTTGACCTGACGGAATCCCCAAGATTTTTCGTTTTGTTATATATATATATATATATATATATATATATATATATAGATTTTGAAAGTATTTGCTGTGTGATTCCGAAGTAGAGTAAAATATTGGGGAGCAGCAAGAATAAAAGAACAAGGCTCGAAGGCTTTTCCTCGAAATGGCATACATCTACCAATCGGACCATTGTATGAATAAGAGGTCTGACCTTAACAATCTGAGTACGTCTTTTGCGTATCTATTACATATGGACAAATACTTGAAATATTATGATGTACACGACTTGTCCAATGTGTCTATTTAACAAAAAATATTTTTTCCTAATCAGTAAGTTTGTGCATATAGCCCTCCGTTCATTTAAATTGGACATTTTTAGGTATTGGTTTTAATAATATATTAAAATATTTGTTTGGAATCCTCATTGTCATATAGGTTAACTTTTGACGACATGGCTCTTCTTTGTCTGTCACACAGCATGGCCTCTTCCCAACAAGGACGTACAGCCTCATTAGCTGTACACTTTGTCTCCTCTCCCAAATAGGGTTACAGTCTCATTAGCTGTTGCCCTATTGCTCCTTTTTTTATCCTTCCATTTTTGTGGTCTGTGTGGCTTTCACGGATAAGACCGTCCGTCAAAATGAATTTCAAATTTGGCGCTAAATGTATAAATTCAAAAAAAAAAACGAGGAACAAAAAAACTTGATTTAAATTTAATAGCATACAGCTTTTGGCTATTCAATTTTAATATTTTATTAATTTTAAATAATACGGTTTTAAACAAAAAATCTTTTAATAACAATTTTATTTTTTAACAAGTTACAATGTTTTATTATGTGGACGTGTTTTTAATCTGTATTTTAACAATTTTTAATTTTACAACCTGTGAACAACAATCTCACTAGGGGTATGTTTTTTTCTGTAATACCCCATTTTATTGTACCAATTTTTGTTGCTCATCACTTACAGCTTCCTTGATGATGAGCGTAACCACGCTCGAAAGCTTGGAATAAATCCTAAAAGAGTACACTTTGTTCTTTTATTCTTGCTGCTCCCCAATATTTTACTCTACTATATATATATATATATATATATATATATATATATATATATATATATATATATATATATATATATATATATATATATATATATATATAAAAAGTGATGTAAGGTTCAAAAAAACGCGCCATAATTATTCAATTTTCTATTATTTTTCAACTCTCAATGTTCTCCCCCAAGAGAGTTACATTGAGGCCATGGCCCGACATAGGGTTTTACTTAATTGTTATTTGTATTTTTGCGGTTTTTAAAGAACTATGTTTAGTCTGATTTGTTTTCCCTTTTTTACTCTTCTATATATAAAAAAATTTTGACTTTTGTCTTGAAGATGGCTGGTTAATCAGCAGAAAGCGCTTGACATTAACATTTTCCCATAATTCCATTAGGGGACAATGGGGCAATGTAAACCACCTAGCTTTATTTGTTAACAGCGGCAACATCACGGTAGATTCTTCCATACTTATGTGCATAGGTATTCGACCGATACGCAGTACAAATTTAGCAGCCGTGCGGTACTGTGTGTCGAAGTTAATAACCAAAATCTGTTTATCGGCGTCGGCGATCTAACAAACGAGTAAAACTAAAACCAGAATTACTTGGTAAGTACAGATAGTTTTGTTTATTTTTTGGTCTCAATACGTTGTTTAAAGTGTGCTTAACATATTCCAACTAGCGTCGTTAAGATTTGTTATCAACTTTTGATATGATCTACACGTGTTTAATTTAATATCCATATGGGGCAATTTGAACCGTTAGTGGTCCACATTGCCCCGAGTAAAAATATTCTATTTATTTGTCTCGTTTTTAGGTGCTTAGTCAATATGGTCCGTAATTATGTAAGAAAAACGGAAAAACAAACATGGTCCCTTGTTGCAATGGAAAATGCTATTAAAGCAATCAAAGGGGGACAAATGGGTATTTGAAAGCAAGTAAATATTTTAATATTCCAAAAGCAACTTTAATTCGAAGATGTAAGGAACAAAATAAAAGAGTTTTACCCAACGAAATAGAGATGCGTCATTCGTTCATTCTCGGAAGATTCAATCGTTCAGTGATTGATTTAAAAAATGACCGAATCATTTCAATCAATCATTCAATCATTTTTATGCCAGATGACTTTATATCACTTTCGGGCCTTTCGGCTCAGCTGTAAAAAAATTATAATACATTTAATGCCTTTATGTTTATTTTTATGTCTTCAAGCACCGTCTCAGACATCTATAACTATCAACACAATTTTTGATTTATCAGCCCTCTTTCAAGCGGTCTATTGAGGCCTAGAGCTGTGCTATTTGTCTCGTCATCAAAATCCCTTATACACGGCAGAATGTTTATTTTAGTTTAGAATATTGTTTATAGAAAGAGTATCCTTGTCCTTTTTGTAACTTTTATTTTTCACTTACTGATGTGTATTTGTTTAGTTTTACTTTTTAATCGCATTATACCGACAAAGCACAAACAAACGAAAATGAGTCGACACTGTCGACACTAGACCGAGATCGAGTTTCTCTATGCTGCCTGAGGTCAAATTTGCAAATAAATTAATGAATAAGAACGAAGTGAAGTGGGTAGATATTAGATAACCGATTGAATTTTATTCATGATTGAATGAAAGTAGTGATTGATATGATTTAGCTGAGCGCGATTCGATCGTTCAATACTCTCGAGTGATTGAATCGAAGTGATCGAATCATGAACGAATGACACATCTCTACAACGAAAAAGGTTTGGGATTTTACAAACCTGTTTTTACCAAACTACAGGAAGAAGAATTAGAAAACTATGTTCTGGATATGAAAATACGTTTCTTTGGCATAACTTTGCTTGATCTTCGTTCTCTTGCTTTTCAATTAGCGGAAAAAATCAGATACAGCACCCATTCAATAAAACTAAGAGGCTTGCTGGCCTTGACTGGACCTATGGATTCCGTAAACGTCATCCAAAAATTTCCTTGCGAAAACCAGAGTCGACTTCAGCTGCAAGGGCACAAGCATTTAACCGTTATAATGTCAAGCAATTTTTTGACCTATATAAAAGCATTTTAGATTCTAAAAAAATCAAACCAACCAGAACATATAATTGTGATGAAACCGGTTTAGGTACTGTCCCAAAATGCAACAGCAAAATATTAGCTAAAAGGGTCAGGAAACAAGTTGGCCGTCTCACATCTGCGGATAGAAGCGGAACAACCACTGCAGTAATTTGCATGTCATTATCAGGAACCTTTGTACCACCATTATTAATTTTTGCAAGAAAAAGGATGAAGGTGGAACTACAAGACCAGGAACAATATTTGCATGTAGTGAAAGCGGCTGGCTTAACGCAGAAATCTTTTTACTCTGGTTTAAGCATTTTGTTCAGGAGGTGAAACCCACTGAGTATGATCCCGTCTTACTAGTTTTGGATGGGCATAGCAGCCATACAAAAAATATTCATGCAGTTGACATGACCAGACAACAACATGTGCATATTATTTGCTTGCCGCCCTACAGCACCCATCGAATGCAGCCAACAGACGTCGTTTTTAAGGCCCCATTAGCACGGTATTACGATATGGCGTGAACAATCATCCAGGCAGCAACTCCTTTAACGTCTATTAACGCTTTTAAAAAGTGTGGCTTAGTCCCATATGATCCCAATATTTTTACAGATTTAGACTTTGCTCCGTCTGATGTGACTGAAAAAAATCTAGCGTCGAACGATCTCCCACAATCTGCTGAAGTCCTTCCCTCAGAATCTACTACAAACGATCTGTCAGAATCTGAAGATGAAGAATCAATTCCCTCAACTTCTAGTGCAGGTATGACTTTGTCAAAACCCACACATTCTAAGCTGGAAGAAGAACTTCCTTCAGCATATCTTCAATCTATAGAAAATAAAAGAAAAAGTAGTTTTGGATCGGAAAGTCCTGTCGACATCCGTCCACTTCCAAAGAGAATTAAAACAGATCAACCATTACGGAAACATAAAAAGGGCAAAGCAGCAATATTAACATCTAGCCCTTATAAGTTGGAATTAGAAGCTAAACTAAAAATAAAAGAGGAAAAAGAAGCAAAGAAAAAACGAATGGTTAAAAGAAAAATTGCGAGTCAAGAAGATGAACCAAAGGAAAAAAAAGCTAGGATTAAAAATATTCCTTCTAAAAAAGGAAAAGCGAAGCAAACAATAAAAATTATGGATGAGGAAGATGAAAACGAGGGCAGTAAAGATGCTGAGTGCTTCTATTGCACGGAGTTATTCTTCGCATCAGTGAGCGAAGAAGGTTGGGTGCGCTGCTGCAAATGCTCACAATGGGCTCATGAAGCATGTGCAGGAATAGAGCCAGAAGAAGGTGAGGCTTTTATTTGTGAATATTGTACCGAATGTTAACATTTTAAGTGTACTTTTTAGTTGACAGTGCCATTTCTTATGTTCCTAAATAATTTTTTTTTTAGTTCATATTGCCCCACCCCATGGGGACCTTTATTCAAAGTTTTATAGCGTTAATTTTTGTTACTAAAGGTGCCGAAGATTTATAATAGAAGCTGACGTTACTTGTAATATCACCAATAGGATTCCAGTTATATAAATAAGGTAACGGCAACCATTATATAAATTTGGTATAAATTCATTAGTAACGATTACTAAAAGTTATACATATAAAAAGGTAATGGAAACAGTTATATCACCTTATTATATACTTGTAACTTGCAGTAATGTTCTAAACCCCTTATAAAACTAGGTTACTAAAGGATACAGATTATAAAATTCCGAAACCTTCTTATATACTTCAATTACCTTTATATAACCATTATAAAACTTGGTGTTACCTTAAGTTTCGAAAAATGTTTATTGGGGCTGGATAAATTTCACTGGAATATTAGTACATAAATTGTAAATAATTAATAATTTTGGTTTTCTAATAAATGGACGAGTAAATAGCCCTTACAGTTCACTTAAATAATTTGATTTATTTTGTGGTAACACTAATTCCTTATACTCTGTATTAGGTTGGTCCTTCGATAAATTTAAGCGGTATTGGAAAAGTGATAATTTTAACATTATTTTACAGAGCTTGGAGTAGAATCTGTCATCTTTTGTTACACAGTTATTATATTAGTTTACTTACTTCTTATATAATGTTATTTATTTCTTTTTTTTTAATAGTATTATATAGTCTTATCCATGTAATAAGACTAAAAGCGTATTTGGGTTGTCAAATAAATAAATATTGGAAAAATCATTTCGATTTCATTATAAATTTATCATGGAATATATCATTAATTAAATTAATAATAAAAATCATAGTATTGCTTGCTACTAACGTAAAATCCATAGTCATTATTTATTTATTAATTAAGATATTTTTTTTATTATTAAATATTAAAAGAAATATACTTCGTTTGTGATACATAAAAAGTCACATTTTTAAGATTTCTCAAGATGTCAGCATTGGATAAATTAAAAAATATCATATTTGGTGAATTTCATACTTTTGATGGTGAGTACTGAAAGTTAGAAAAATAATACAAGTATTTTCATGTCAGAGGATTAATAATTTTTGAAATTGTTTATATTTATATTATTTAGATAAATTAAAGAATGTTTTATGATTTTCACAAAATATATAACAAAAAGTTATTTTGACTAGTGATATTTAAAAAAAAATTGAACATAATATTTGTACAGCAAAGTTGTTTTACAACGAAATATGTCACTAATCATAAAATAACGTTTCAAAGTAATAAAATTCTAAGTCGAGTATCACAAATTATTTTATTAAAATGAAGAAGATTGGCAACTAGTTTCGGCAACATGCCATCATCAAGCCTAAAATACAATCGTTCTTAGGATACATTCATTTTAGATGACCAATTTTTCACACCTCTAACATCTAACCCCACAGAATCCTTTTTCAACAATTTCAAATCTGAACTTAAATTTTAACTCTAATCAATTCGTTTTATCCCCTAGTATACTTTTGTTATAGGGTCTCCCTCCATTCCTCTCCTTAGATGTTTCAAACCTCTTTCCTAGTATCCCCTCGGAATAATATATTTAACTTATATACATCCTATAACGTAATAATAATATTAATCCCTTCACCTCTCAAGACCTCTGTTCCCAACTTTCTTTCATCTTCGAGCTCTTCATAGGGTCGTCCATATAGCTGGTCGGTGTCATCGTGGATTGATCATGAGCGCTGTCAACTGGGACATCGTTGAGCTTTTCATAGGGTCCATACAGTAGATCGGCATCGTCATCGTCGTAGTAGTCATGGTCATCGCTGTCAACTGGTTCATCCAGTTTTTCAAAGTAATCATCATTTTCTTCTTTATCTCCTTCTTCTTCTTTAGCAAGTCTGACCCGCTCCATTTCATCTTTGAAGAACTGTAGTAATCCGGACAGTGAGCCATCGCTGTAGATTGACATACCACAACTTTATTTGTACTTTCTTTAAAACTTCTTAACTAATGTTTGATTACAATATAACCATTTCACTCAATTACTGATACAAATCAAGTTCTATACTGCTTTTATAAAGGAATATAAATAGATAAGTGCCCACGATACTCAACTACCCACGTCACTGGTAAAAAACCTCATTATCACAAACCTTGACCTTAACACATCACTAAAGTGCCCTGACGTCACTGGTTACGGGCCCTGGACACGCCCACAATCAATTATCTAATCCAGATGGAGTAGGACTGGTATAACTTAACTACTGCCCTCGAACCAAACTCCTTTTAGTTTGATGACTTCTTTTATAGACAAATTTCAGATCTGGTCATGGGCTCTAATCTCTCTTCTCTTCTAGCTAAAATTTTCATGAATGACTTAGAAATCTTCCTTCAAATATTAGATTCAGAATGAACCTTATTCTAACTCATTTAGAATTTGAAATTTACCGAAAACCAACCACTACTGATACATTAACAAACTTCTATTTGAATCACCCTTACTAGTTTCTTTCAATAGCTTCCTACACAAAGCTTTCTCGATTCCTTTAACATCAAAAGTGTTTACCTTTGAAATCCACATTATTTAACAGCTTGATATTATTATTTATTACTCTTTAGATATTATCAACAGACTTTGTACAAAATTCATTATTAAGTTTTGACTCTACATATTTCCTTTAACATATAAGATGTTTCGTCCTTTTACGGTTCTATCAATTATATATAAAATATTTCACAATATTCTTTTTTAGTCAACACTAAAGATATCATCCCGTATCTTCATAAAAATGGCGTCTATAAACTTAGCTGTCATGATTGTAACAATGTTTATATCAGTCAATCAGATAGAAGACTCAAAACTAGAATTAAAGAACACATTAATGTATTTGTCCTGAGTTGTGGAGGCGGGAATCCTTTAAAGACACCCCAAGCTTGGTTTTATGCGTGAGGTAGTACATGACCCTCCCTTGATCGCTCAGAGTGGGGCATACCTGCTAAACCCTCCTCTGTTATCTCTCCTTTTGTGTAGTGTTACGTTATATGTTGCTGTAGGAGAAAGATTCACTTTTTCAGGGTTACAGTGCGAGTTGTTGATCTGAACTTGAGAGTATTTATTAACTTAAGATAGTTAAGGTATATTGGTTGATACTTAAGAGCCTCCTGGGTTTGGAGGCTCAGAGCGGTGGGTAGTTCTGCAGCATCGGTGGTTGTTGGTGGAGCTCATCGGATGCTCCACCAATAGATCTAGGAGCTCGTCCGGGAGTTCTCCATCTTCACTTGCTTCGCTTAAGATCCTGAAGTTGGGCTGGATGAATTTCTTCTTTGGTTTCCCGCTGAGTGTTCGTTTGTTCCTGTCAACTATCGATTTGGTCCTTAGAGTTCCTTGGGTGTGCCCAATATTATCCCGACGTATCTTCTTTGTACCTTCTTGAATTTTTAAATAATAGTGGGTAGATTAGTGTGTTTATAAATTATGTTGGAAGGGAAGCGGCAGGGAAGGTAAAACATTTTTCTGAGGATTCTCCGTGAAGGTGTGCAGGAGACGAGGAGGGAGTGAGGAGAAATTGAAGGCTCTATAATCCATTATAGGACGAATGTAGGTTTTGTAAGTCTGTAGCAATGTCCTTGGGTTACACCTATCAAGAGTTCTTTGGACTTCGGTCGCTCAATTGAGAGTACGCGTGAAGCATACTTCCAATTAGGTAACCTCATCCGAAAGGACGAGTCTCTCACTCCAGAACCTTATATTAATTTCATTAAGGTTTTGGTTGGATTTTACTGACTAGATGGGATGTTTGAATATGATAAGTTAGGTCTTTTGATCATTCAGGGTAACCTCCAGTTGCTACACCATCGGAAGAAACGATTAAGAAGTTGTTGGGTTTTGGTATTAAGAGCTCTGGTAGATGGAGCGGAAGCTGAGATTTGAGTATCGTCAGTGCAAAGTTGGAGGTATTGGCTAGGTGAAGGAGCGAGAAGGATATCGTGGGTATAAATGACATAGAGTACAGGGGCAAGGACGGTGCCTTGGGGAACTCCTGCTGGAGAAGTGAAAAGATCAGAGAGAGAATTTTTTATTTTGACATGGGTGGTTCTGTTTTGGAGGTAGGAGAAGATGAGTTTTATGAATGGGATAGAGATTTTGATGTTGGAAAGCTTGCGAATAAGTCCGGCATATTAGACTTGATTGAAAACCTTCTGAACATCAAACAGGACTGCCGATGCACAGTGAAGGAGGTTGAGAGATTTAGCGGCTATGGTGTGGAATCTCACTAGTGTATCATGTGTGGAATGGTCAGACATAAATTCCCTTTCATACAGAAAACTCTAGATAAGTAGGGTTTCAAGGAGTTCACCCATAACTTTCGTTAAGGATATAGGCCTGTTGGAGTTGGAAAATGTTGGGTCTTTTTGGGGTTTAGGGATAAGGATGGTATGGGCGGATTTACACTAAGTTGGAAAATGGGAGTGCTAAAGGCAGGAGTTTATCAGGATGGTAAGGATGGGAAGAATGGTTTCTCAGGGATTGTCTTTTGATTTAGTCCGAGCAGGGAGCGAAGTTTTTCTCCAGAAGACATGTCATCGGGAGTGAAGGGATTTAGGATTGGATTTTGGATAAAAGGATTTCGAGTGTGGAGGATGTCCTGGAATAGGAATTCCGTGTCTCCTTGGAATTATGGATTGAAGTTAAGATAAGGGGATTGATTAGGGAGTTCTGGAGAGGATCTTTGAAGGCCCAGGCCTTCTGGACAGCGGAATGTAGGATTTGTCCATCAACAAGAAAATTGGAGTGGTATTTGATTTTTTGGTCAGTGAGTACCACCAGTTTGTACCAGAATCTAGATCCGTCCCTATGATCAAGGTGAAGATCACATTAGGTACATTGATAAATATAGAAACTTTGATATTACCAACACTCCCTCTTCCTTCGCTAATCATATTATTTCTATGAACCATTCTTTCTCTATCAATGACTCCATACTTTTACATCATATTAGCCAGGATAATAAACGTACTCTCCCTAAAATGTTTGAAATACACAATAATCTAGTGACTTGTGAAGAGTTCATATTTAAAGATAACCATATTTTCATATTAGATAACTTCAAGAATCTTATTTAACTGTTCCCTTTGCTAACTTTCTTTTATCCTTAAATTATTTAATTTCCAATTTATATCAATTTTAGTTTCTTAACTGATGTTATTTATGGAAACCCTACATGGTTGGTCACCAAAAATGCTAATACCCTTTGAGCGATAACAAATTTAAATTTGATTCCTTCTCATAAGATAGGGTACTTAAGATGCAGCCTGATTAACGCACGTTACTCTAGGTTTGTTCCAACACGAATTTCTGCATCGTTCCGAAACAGTTTTGAGATCGTTCTCGTAGCATTTTGTAAGCATGCGCGAACTTCGGATCGGTTTATGTACGATTTGTCATAACCTTATAAATTGAATGTAAACAGTACATATATACTTATTTTTACCTAAATAATTTTAATATTTTACACTTATAAACAAATCAAATGAGTACCAGCAGCATAATCTTTGTTAGATAGAAGATTAGATGAAGCATCTCAAAAACCGCTGACAAGATGCTAAATGCGCATGTCAATCCATGCAGTCACTAATTTTTAGCATGTACCAAAATTACCATCCTGAAACCGTAACAAACACGATCACAAGTTTGGTTGGAACACAAAGGGGATCGTCAGATTACCGTCACCTCTCGGTTGGAACAACTTTTTTCTACGGCACATGCGCGTGACCGTATGGTAACGGTCTTTTGACGTGTTGGAACAAAACTTATAACAAGCATGTACAAAATAGTGGTTAAATTTGACAGTACAGAGTACTGAAATTTTTTTTATTCACTGCAATTTACAATTTACTTATACTACATACAGAGTAATTAGCAAATATGATGTAAGGAAGGATGACTTGAGTAGGTTCCATTCAGCGATGGATCTCTGGAATTTTTATCTAACGAGATATTCTGGTAATTATCTTCTAAGTCTTCTTTCGACTGGTTGATTAATGAGTTCTTTAATCAGTTATTTACTATGATTTGTAGTACGATTTCTATACTTGTTGGCATTCAATCACTTCTGGTCTAGGTCGTTGTGTAGTGTTTGGGTTGAACATACTAAGAGGAAGCGGTTATCATTCTGAACACTTTTGATTGATATGTTTGGATAATATTTATATTACAAGGTTTACTGTATCCCCACAGTTCTATGTCGTAAGTCCAAATTCGTTTGAGTATAGCTTCGTATAAGATTATTTTGTTTTGCAGGTATAGTTTAGATCTTCTGTTTATTAGCCAGCTCATGTTTTTTATTTTGAGATCCAGTTGTCGTTGTTTAATTTTTATCTGCATCTTCAATGTTAATTTTAAGTCCTGGTGAAGTCACCTCAGCTTTGACGAGTATGAGCATGTTGTTTATATTTACTTGATGACAGATATCTCGGCATATTGTGAATGTTATATAGACGGATTGTAATTTCTGTGTGGATCATATTGTATCAAAATTCGATGATATTATTGCTGTGTCGTTCGCAAATGTTGCAATTACCGTATGGCCCGTTAATGAGATATCAGCTGTATATATAAATTAAAGGACTAGACCTAAAACCCCACCTTGTGGTACTCCTGCGTTTATAGGCCGAGAGTTCATCGTCGACTTCGACTTAAAAATATCGTTCCCTTAGATATGATTTTATAGTTAGATACAATTGGTCAGGTAGGTGTCGATGCCATATTTTATCAAAAGCTTGTTAGATATCGAGGAAGGCTGATGTACACAATTTCTTTTCTTGGATGCATTCATTGATTTTATTGACTATTCTATGGCATTGTTGTATTGTAGAGTGGTTCTGTCTAAATTCAAATTAATGTATAGGGATTATATCGTCCAGACTAACCAGTTTTTATAATCTGCAGAGTAAGAGTCTCTAGAATATTTTAGGCATTATAGGCGGAAGAAGCCTGTAGATGGGAGGTTTTCCAGGTTTAACGACCATAATTATCTTCGCGTGTATTTCCATTACATAGGAAAATAACAAAGGCGAATTGTACTATTAAATATTATAGTTAGTAAAACCGTGTAGCTTCGATTAAGTCATACCCAGCCAATTTGTGGGTTTAAGCCGTATTATAGCTCTTCGTACTTCTGTTGGTCAAAAATTCCTCATGGGTGATGACAATTGACAAGGAGCATTTACGAATTTTCCAATTTCATGATCGTTGTCATTTTATAAGAATGTTTTTGCAATGTTTTTCTACGAATTGGTACGTTTTTTTCTATGTTTGATTCGTTCTTGGTTTCTCTTATAGCTGAACTTAGTTCGTTTGTTAACCTATTTGGAGTTTTGTCTAATGGATTTCTAGTATTTTGACACATGTGTCTTGCTGTGCCTTTTTCATGCACTAACTCATTAATGTGCAGAGGTAAGTTATAGACTTCTTGGACTATCTTTTTTTTCTGGTGTAAGACTTTGCAGCTTTCTGGATAATATTAGTTTTGTAGTTAAGGTGAAATTTTCGTTGATATAATAGTGGAATTCTACCTAGTTTATATTTTTACTACTAAGTCTTGGTGGTGGGTTGGACTGGTGCTTATTTTTATTATGATTGAGCTGTGATCAGACGTCAGGTCGAAGCTAGATTCAACGCTACTATATATTTCAGAAATACCTCTGGTTACTGCAAAGTCCAATAAATCCGGCATATTATTCGGGTCAAATGGTCCGTTGATATATTGTTGAGATTGCTTTCTTCTACATTGCAAAGCAAAGTCCTACCTTCAGGGTTGATTAGTCGGCATTATATTTGCATTCCAGTCACCTGCCACAAAGAAGTGTGGACTGAGCTGAAGTAGGAGAAGATAAAATCATATTCAGAACAAAAGACAAAAGGGCATTAGGGTCCAACTTCGGTATTAATGATCTGATTTAAACGGAACAAACGGCACTGTATTATAAATATGATGTAGAATATATATTGTGATGATTACTGTTTTTCCCCTTTTTCTTTTATTTTTTTTTTTTATTCTTTGTGACTCAATTATCTCAGGGTGGAATCATGAAATTTATTTATTTTTTTTTTATTAACTATTGCAATAAATTAAATACTCATTTAATCTAACAATTTTTATTTAATATTGTATTCATGTTTGTATGCAACCAGTTATACACCTCATTGTATAAATAATTGCCTATGAATATAATTACATTTACCACACTAATCTTATAACTAAAAGAAACAGAAGAAATATTTAACCTAATTACAAAATGCTACTATGACTGTCCATTCACAGTTTAATATTGTTAAACCCCAAGAAATATTGTTATTTCTTGAAACTATAATTTCTTTGGTAAGTACCTTTAATTTATTGTTATTTTTTCCAATTGATATATTATTTGTTTTATTCTTTGTTAGATCAGTACTGATGACTTATATTTTCTTATATTGTATTTATTTCTTTCTTTTATATGATCATATTTTATTATTTGTTTAATTTTAGTATACTAATTTTCCTTTTTTTTTTAGATTTACATAAAATTTGGATATCACCTGAGTACGCTTAGCCCTGGTTATAATTTCCAAAAAAAACTGTTTTGGATAGATGTCTCTTCCAATGGAAAATAGCCTGAAACTCGTGCATATATCTTCCTAAAGTGAGTTGAGGATATTTCAGTTGGATTACCCTGAAATTCCTTCGTCCTGGACCTTCACCGATCATCAAATTCCAATTATATTTGATAAAATACCTTCCACCAAGGTAATTTTTCTTCTGGATTTCACTATCAATATTCTTCTTTGAATTACACTATATTTCTTATCATTATATTACATTTTTTTACACTTTATTTTAGAGAGGAATCATTTTTCGATCCATTTCTCCCTAAAATCTAAAATGGAGTCCTTTCTTATTTATTTTCTCACTAGCACTTGTTTTCTTTTTTATTAACCTTTTTTTTCAATTTATTTTAGATTGTTGCTGGAATTTATGTCAATCCCATTGCCATGACTTGTAAAATTATATGGATGACATTTACATTTGAAAAAAAGAAAATATTATTAATGATAAAAAAATTTAAATTATATCCTTTTCTTTTTATATAAATGATTATAAGGTAATGTGAAATTTTATAATATTTAAATTTAAATTTTTTCTTTCTCTTTTTCCTTAATAACATAACTTTATTTATTATTTTATATTAACTCTAATTACAGGGTGTGTTCAATATTTTATTTGTGAATGTTTATCTATTTACTGCATTAGTTTAATTTTTATTCGTCTATTATATTTAATCTGATTAATAAATTTATACTCGCATAATAAAAATCATCTCAATATGTAAAGAATAATCATTCATAATAGGAATATCAAAAGAACATTAACGTCTAACTTCGTTATTAGTAGTCGGATTTTGGTGGGACAAACGGTATTGTATTTAGGACATCTCATAGCATAAATATAAAAACAAAAATTAGCGTCTAACTTTGTTATTAACAGTCTGTTGTAGGACAATCGGTATTTTAATTTGAACGATTTACGAATATTAGTATTCATAAATGTTGAAAGAACACTAGACTGCGAGCATAATTTTTAATTCTTAGATTTTCTTGAAGACATCGAAGGACCAAACTCTTTAGGTAGGAGTTAAACCAAAATAAAAACAGTATTTGAAATAGGAATGTAATTTTTATTCCATTTGTTCCAAGTACGAACATGAATAGAAAAATCATAAAGCGGCACATTAATTTAAATTATGAAATCAAATATTACTCATCACTTCACTCACTGTAAAAAACTATTTACATTTTTTCTTGTTAAGAAAACTCAGAAACTTTTTGGTTGTGGTTAATTACGCATCATTTCAATTATTTGAAGAAAATTTTTTGCTCTATTGAATGCGACTGCATCTGGTTACAGTTGGTAAGCGAGAGGTTGATTGTGCTCTGAATTTTAGCAGAGAGGAGGGTGGCTGGTTTTTTATAGGTAGGAGATATGAGACGTGGTATCCAAATAGCCTTTAATTCAGAATCTTAGCGGGAAGAAATATATCTATATTTTTGTCTCTTATAATGATGGGATAATATGAGAGAAAGATAAGCTTGCTTGCATAGCAACGGTCGCTTATGTATTTTGTTTTTGTTAACGGTATTTTGAAAGTAGACAGAAAAAACGTCTGAGAGAAAGACGGAATAACTCTTGTGTTGAGTTTAAATCTATTTTTAGATTTTAAAATATACAATAATAGACATTATTATGAACTGAAAGATTAATATTATTAATTTTAAAAAAAAATATGAATTATTTTGTATTTTCTGGATAATATTCCAGTGAAATTTATCCATCCTTGTACAACATCCTTTTGCGAATAACATGTACCTCATCTCCTTTCAATTTTACTCATTTTCCTGTACCTGTACTTAACCTAACCTAACGTAACCATGTAAAAACTACTCGTTTTAAATATATTTCTAAAAATTTACAATAAATAATATTAATCGTATATTTAAATTTTCTGGTAAATTATAATATAATGTTTATTCCTCTCTAGTTCTAAAAACGCTTGTTGCCGAAACTAATTGCCAATCTTCTTCATTGTAATAAAAATTTTTGTGGTACTCGACTGAGAGTTTTATTACTTCATTAGTAGACCATATTTGAGATAATGGATAACCTTTTTGGAAATCAACTTTTTGTTATATATTTTTGTGAAAATCATAAAACGTTGTTTTATTTATCTAAATATTGTGATCAACCAACCAATTCCGGTACATCGTATTATTTTTTTAGAAATTTTAATGGTATTTTGTTTCCTTTTATTGAATTATTTTTTATTAGAAATTTTAGAGAGATATTATATTATATTAAATGTGTTTTGTTTCGTCTTAAATTTTGTTGATTTTTTTAAGGCACTCCATCTTTTTTAAGCCCTACTTGATCTATCTGGCTTTATCAAAACTCATTATTTTTAATTATATTTTATTTCGTCTTCATTAGCACTTTTCTCAGGATACTTTAGATTTGTTTAGTCTCTGTTTAGAGAAAACAAATAGTCGACGGTACCACAATTATATTAAGTTAAACTCGGCATTAAAACATGCTTGAAAGCAGAAGAAAAGACCAGTCAAAAATTAAATTTCAAACTACCAACACCATCATTGAAGTTCTTGTATTCAGCGCCGAGACGACGACACCGATAATTTCGACAAACAGTTGGGTTTTACTTCTTCAAAACCTAGTGTATTCTCACAATTTAAACTACGAACACTATCAATAGCAGCTACAATATTTCGGCGTCTACCCATTTATATCTCTAACTGTAAATGATAATTTCTTCAATTCGTTTGGATTTTTCTTTATCTTCGTAAAAATAAGTATTTTTACATTTTAATTAACCAACTTGTTATAGTCCTTGAGCCAAAAATTAAATACAATAGATTAGTGGAGGAAGGTGTCATTTATCAGTTAGTTATAACATCCTAAATAAGAACTTTTATCATATATTTTTCTAAAATATATTGTCAGTGTTACGCAGAGGCGTACAGTATCAATCGTATTATCTTTTTCTAAATTATGGTCCAACGAGTATTCAGCCGGGACATAAGTGTTGCACCGCTGTTACTGATTAGGTCGTAATCTAATAGGGTTGTCCATACAAAAGTTAATATCTCTGATATCCAAACAACAATAATAGAAGATAATAATGCAGCTAAAGACAGTGCATAAGTCTGATCACATTTACGATATTAAGAACTTTTGTACATATTCGTGTGGGTGGGTATTCGTTGGATGAAGTTTTTATAAGCTCCAAAAAGGTTATTTATAATTTATTTATTGTCAACACAATTGGTCAATTTATAATTAATACATTCATTACCATGGTTGTTAGGTTTTCCGGTTATCTGGTTTTTCCTATACCGTTTAAACCAAATGGGGCCATCATTCTATAGCAAATTTTCATAATGAATAAATATTTTCTTGAGATTTTGTGTTTCGATTTATGTTCTCTTGTCACCAAACTTTAAAATCATTAATAATAATGCTATTATTATTACTACGATTATTAAATTAAACACAACGTAATTCCTAACTTAACAATACTAGACGATTAGGTGTATTTTATGATAAATTTGAGTATGGAAGTTTCTTACCGAAATGGAAATCGGTTTGTAACTTTATACTCGCCTTTTTCATAAGATAAACAGGCCAGGAGGTGGGAGGTCACAATATTATAATGGATTTTCATCAAGTAAAAGCCCACATAATTTAACTATTTATAAATGTAGCGATTTATTATGATTCTTTATGCAGATGATCCTTTTTTCTGGATTATGGATTACGGTACGATATTGTTTAGAACCGTTCGACAAAAAACATTAACTAGGATAATATTTTGGGCTTATAATATTACTTTATTTGTAATGTTAACATATAGTTTTATTTCTATCGAGTTTTACCAATGAGATGATGGGAGGAGCTTTAGCTATTATTTCAATATTAGTATTGGTAAATAATATATTTATTTATTACATATATATTCTTATAACTTTTATTTGTTATATCAGTTTCAGACAATATATGGCAATCTTATGAGAAAATTTCGTATGGTTAATAAAGGTTGTCGAGCAGTAGTACATTTAAGAACAGTATTTACAAAGCAACCCAGTGAATCTCTACAAAATAAAATGAAGAAAGTGAGCGACGAATGGAAGAAATACGTCACTATAATATTATATCTTTTATTAATTTTATACTGTATATTTATATGGTCAACAATCCGAAGCGAAAATATGGTTTCCATCACAATTAATATTATATCTCTACATAGACCCATCTTGTTAACCATTTTAGTATTTGTGATTTTTATACCGCACAGCACATTATTTGGTCTTTCTCCACTTTTTATAACTTTATATTTTAATAGTCGTTTCAAATGGATTGTAAAAATTTTAATAGAAAGTGTAACGCATTTGCAGGAATTTGAAAACGAATTTAATGATGTTACCAAATGTTTAACTTCTGATACTTACCAAGAACTGATTCATAACGAAATGAAATATTTTTTAAGGCAGCATGTTAGAATAAAAAGGTAATTATTTTTTTCCTAAGTTGTGCTGTCTAAAAAAATATTCAATTTTAGAGCCGTTAATTACTTTAACTCAATTTCAAAATGGCGATTTCTTTCTATAACGTTCATTAGAGGTCTGACAATGGGATGCAACATAGTTTTTGTTATTGTAAGTAAATATTATTTTTGTATACCATTTATAAATTCTCAGCTATATACTATTTTTTAGACAACTAAATCACAGATGGTTTTACCAAATCTTGGAGTATTTTTTATGGTCGTGATAATATTTTCGATTATAGCTGAGAGCGGGGAACATATACAAATAGAGGTATGTTCAATTTTAAAACATCACAAATTTTAAATTTATTTATCAAAGCATTTTTATATAAGCGCGATTAAATCTCCGGACTAAAGCAGGATTCAAAAGGTGGAGGAAAATCTAACAGCGATACTACGATTGTGGTAGTGATAGCGATAAAATAATGCGTGCAGATAACAAGCGAAGCATACACTAAAATTATACATTAGCAATATTCCATTTACATCAAAATAATTGATAGAAAGCGGTCTGAACTGAGATATTTCACAGAACTGCCATTACTTGATGGTATAATAAGCAATATTTTATATAAATCATGATAAACGAGAGAAAGCGGCTTGACCTGAAATATTTTTCAGAGTTGCCGTCTGTAGCCGGTATAATAGACAATATTTTATTTATGGCAATAAAAGAGAGAAAGCGGCCTGACCTGAAGTATTGGCAATATTTTATATATATTGTTATGATATTAACAACTTATCTCACTTTTGGGTTGGGTTCTAGTTTAAAAAAAAGGAAAAAAATAATAAACATTACAATAAACAAACATAAACAAAATAAATTTTAAGTCCTCTTCACCTCCTCTTCTTTAGATCCTACCGGCAAATCCATCTTCTTCACATCCTGTAACACTCTTCCTCTTTTTTAAAACCAGCTTCGTCTTTTTATTTCCACAACCTTTATTCTGTCTTCCTTCTTCAAAATTCTTCCAACACTACTCCATTTTCAATCATCTCCAATATACTAATTAGCTTTGTCTTCCTTTTCAAAACATTTGAATTTTGTTTTTATTTTTAAGCTTTTTTACTTATTACAACTTTAACAATATTCTTTGATGGATATAACTTCGTTTTTACAATTTTTTTATAAATAACAGTTTTTGATTAATTCCATAAATTTTTGTGACATTAATTCATTTTTTAAACTCGTTCTGACATCTGTTTATTATTTTTTCTCCCTTTCATTTTTTTTATATCACTATATTTTTTTTAGTCTTAGTTTTTTTATTAACCCTATATTAATTGTTTACTAACCAACTTAAATTTTATATATGACCCCTCCAAAATTTCAATTTTACTATATTTCATTATTTTAATAAAATTTAAGATTCTTTCACTTTTAAATTTATTGCCAATTTAACTAGATATAATACCTTCGTTTCATTTTCTTTAATCACATATCAACTCTTCTAGCCCATTTAATAAACGTAACATTTAACTATACATAATCTTTTAATAAATCAAATTTCAAATATAATTTTATCAACATTCAAATCAATTCAAACATTATCATATATAAAATTAATTATTAACTTGTATATTAACTTCATTATAAATATCAACTAAAAATTATTTCAGCTCAAAACAAAATTTCATCTACTTTATAAAATTCCCATATACAGGGTGAAATATTTTATTTTATAACAATATATATATATATATATATATATATATATATATATATATAGAACTTGTTTATTTGGGTGTGCAGCATACGAAAGAACAGTGTACTCTTATAAGTTTATTGATCCAAGCTTTCGAATATTATTATATTCATCATCAGGGAGCTACAATTATTATTAAAATTACAATTTTGTTTATTCATATAACAGAAGTATACTTACAAACTTAGTGAGAATGTATCGTTAAAATTGATTGGTAACATTTATATAAAATTAGGTAAGGTAACATCACTGTATAAAAATGGTTTTTCTAATAAAATTGTTTTTTTAAAAAAACGTAAGTTAAAATTGTTAAAATTACTGTTTTATTTCTTCATGAAGAAAGTCAGGTTAAAATCACATGTAGAATGACAATTGAAATTAGTGGCACTTGACATGACAATTGGCAGTTCTCAAACAATTATTATGAAAAAGAAGACAATTTTTAGTGGCCTGTTGCTGGAGGAGCATCAGGCTAATTTTTATTATTAATATTGAAATTAGATTTATTTGTTTTTAATTGGGTTCTTTTTCAAAATAGTAGGAAGGGAGCTAGACATAATTTATTCTAAATCTTAATTACCTAATTTTATATAAATGTTACTAATTTTATATAAATGTTACGAATTTTATATAAATGTTACCAATCAATTTTAACGATACATTCTCACTAAGTTTGTAAGTATACTTCTGTTATATGAATAAACAAAATTGTAATTTTAATAATAATTGTAGCTCCCTGATGATGAATATAATAATATTCGAAAGCTTGGATCAATAAACTTATAAGAGTACACTGTTCTTTCGTATGCTGCACACCCAAATAAACAAGTTCTATATATATATATAGTGAAAGGGTAGTCGTTGCTGACTAGTTAGGGTAGAAACTAGTAAATAGTTGGGTATGCAGCAAAAGGTTGTAAGAAAACTCTTTAAAAATGGTCCAAGCTTTCGGAAATTTTATTACTTTTTTCCATCATCAGGGAGACTACAAAGGTTAAAATTGATAAAATTAAAATTTATTTAAATTATTGTGATAATATATCACTTACATCTTTGTTGAGGTTGTAACCTTTGTTGTGTGTTATGTGATACATAGATATGCACATTAAACTATTACACAGTTAGTTAAAATAGTGTTTTATACACAATATACGTCAATTTACATGTTAAAATATTATTGTTTAAAAAAAATAAAATGTTTAAATTAAAATTTGGTCCACGTGGATTGGCATAATGATCTTTTTTTTTCTTTTTTTCCACCCTAACCTAGGAAAGTGGAAAAAAAGATCATTATGCCAATCCACGTGGACCAAATTTTAATTTAAACATTTTATTTTTTTTAAACAATAATATTTTAACATGTAAATTGACGTATATTGTGTATAAAACACTATTTTAACTAACTGTGTAATAGTTTAATGTGCATATCTATGTATCACATAACACACAACAAAGGTTACAACCTCAACAAAGATGTAAGTGATATATTATCACAATAATTTAAATAAATTTTAATTTTATCAATTTTAACCTTTGTAGTCTCCCTGATGATGGAAAAAAGTAATAAAATTTCCGAAAGCTTGGACCATTTTTAAAGAGTTTTCTTACAACCTTTTGCTGCATACCCAACTATTTACTAGTTTCTATATATATATATATATATATATATATATATATATATATATATATATACACAAAGGTAGAGAAGAACCTTTTAATTAATCATTCTACGGTCTAGGACAGCTGTTTCGATCAATATCAGATCTCATCAGCTAGACTAGTAGATAATTAATTAAAAATTTCCTCTCTGGTTATCGCCTGTTCAGCGGGCATAAAGCAGAATAATCATGAAAGCTACTTCTACTGCCATCTAATGGCAGAGAAGAGCATATGAGGAGAAAGTATAGGCAACCCAAATAGCACGTATGGATAGACGCGACATCTACCTGGGGTGATTATAAATCTATAATCGAGCCACTTTCTCCTTCGTTTGCAAAAGCAAAGTCGTGTATAAATACACAAAGGTAGAGAAGAACCTTTTAATTAATCATTCTACGGTCTAGGACAGCTGTTTCGATCAATATCAGATCTCATCAGCTAGACTAGTAGATAATTAATTAAAAATTTCCTCTCTGGTTATCGCCTGTTCAGCGGGCATAAAGCAGAATAATCATGAAAGCTACTTCTACTGCCATCTAATGGCAGAGAAGAGCATATGAGGAGAAAGTATAGGCAACCCAAATAGCACGTATGGATAGACGCGACATCTACCTGGGGTGATTATAAATCTATAATCGAGCCACTTTCTCCTTCGTTTGCAAAAGCAAAGTCGTGTATAAATACACAAAGGTAGAGAAGAACCTTTTAATTAATCATTCTACGGTCTAGGACAGCTGTTTCGATCAATATCAGATCTCATCAGCTAGACTAGTAGATAATTAATTAAAAATTTCCTCTCTGGTTATCGCCTGTTCAGCGGGCATAAAGCAGAATAATCATGAAAGCTACTTCTACTGCCATCTAATGGCAGAGAAGAGCATATGAGGAGAAAGTATAGGCAACCCAAATAGCACGTATGGATAGACGCGACATCTACCTGGGGTGATTATAAATCTATAATCGAGCCACTTTCTCCTTCGTTTGCAAAAGCAAAGTCGTGTATAAATACACAAAGGTAGAGAAGAACCTTTTAATTAATCATTCTACGGTCTAGGACAGCTGTTTCGATCAATATCAGATCTCATCAGCTAGACTAGTAGATAATTAATTAAAAATTTCCTCTCTGGTTATCGCCTGTTCAGCGGGCATAAAGCAGAATAATCATGAAAGCTACTTCTACTGCCATCTAATGGCAGAGAAGAGCATATGAGGAGAAAGTATAGGCAACCCAAATAGCACGTATGGATAGACGCGACATCTACCTGGGGTGATTATAAATCTATAATCGAGCCACTTTCTCCTTCGTTTGCAAAAGCAAAGTCGTGTATAAATACACAAAGGTAGAGAAGAACCTTTTAATTAATCATTCTACGGTCTAGGACAGCTGTTTCGATCAATATCAGATCTCATCAGCTAGACTAGTAGATAATTAATTAAAAATTTCCTCTCTGGTTATCGCCTGTTCAGCGGGCATAAAGCAGAATAATCATGAAAGCTACTTCTACTGCCATCTAATGGCAGAGAAGAGCATATGAGGAGAAAGTATAGGCAACCCAAATAGCACGTATGGATAGACGCGACATCTACCTGGGGTGATTATAAATCTATAATCGAGCCACTTTCTCCTTCGTTTGCAAAAGCAAAGTCGTGTATAAATACACAAAGGTAGAGAAGAACCTTTTAATTAATCATTCTACGGTCTAGGACAGCTGTTTCGATCAATATCAGATCTCATCAGCTAGACTAGTAGATAATTAATTAAAAATTTCCTCTCTGGTTATCGCCTGTTCAGCGGGCATAAAGCAGAATAATCATGAAAGCTACTTCTACTGCCATCTAATGGCAGAGAAGAGCATATGAGGAGAAAGTATAGGCAACCCAAATAGCACGTATGGATAGACGCGACATCTACCTGGGGTGATTATAAATCTATAATCGAGCCACTTTCTCCTTCGTTTGCAAAAGCAAAGTCGTGTATAAATACACAAAGGTAGAGAAGAACCTTTTAATTAATCATTCTACGGTCTAGGACAGCTGTTTCGATCAATATCAGATCTCATCAGCTAGACTAGTAGATAATTAATTAAAAATTTCCTCTCTGGTTATCGCCTGTTCAGCGGGCATAAAGCAGAATAATCATGAAAGCTACTTCTACTGCCATCTAATGGCAGAGAAGAGCATATGAGGAGAAAGTATAGGCAACCCAAATAGCACGTATGGATAGACGCGACATCTACCTGGGGTGATTATAAATCTATAATCGAGCCACTTTCTCCTTCGTTTGCAAAAGCAAAGTCGTGTATAAATACACAAAGGTAGAGAAGAACCTTTTAATTAATCATTCTACGGTCTAGGACAGCTGTTTCGATCAATATCAGATCTCATCAGCTAGACTAGTAGATAATTAATTAAAAATTTCCTCTCTGGTTATCGCCTGTTCAGCGGGCATAAAGCAGAATAATCATGAAAGCTACTTCTACTGCCATCTAATGGCAGAGAAGAGCATATGAGGAGAAAGTATAGGCAACCCAAATAGCACGTATGGATAGACGCGACATCTACCTGGGGTGATTATAAATCTATAATCGAGCCACTTTCTCCTTCGTTTGCAAAAGCAAAGTCGTGTATAAATACACAAAGGTAGAGAAGAACCTTTTAATTAATCATTCTACGGTCTAGGACAGCTGTTTCGATCAATATCAGATCTCATCAGCTAGACTAGTAGATAATTAATTAAAAATTTCCTCTCTGGTTATCGCCTGTTCAGCGGGCATAAAGCAGAATAATCATGAAAGCTACTTCTACTGCCATCTAATGGCAGAGAAGAGCATATGAGGAGAAAGTATAGGCAACCCAAATAGCACGTATGGATAGACGCGACATCTACCTGGGGTGATTATAAATCTATAATCGAGCCACTTTCTCCTTCGTTTGCAAAAGCAAAGTCGTGTATAAATACACAAAGGTAGAGAAGAACCTTTTAATTAATCATTCTACGGTCTAGGACAGCTGTTTCGATCAATATCAGATCTCATCAGCTAGACTAGTAGATAATTAATTAAAAATTTCCTCTCTGGTTATCGCCTGTTCAGCGGGCATAAAGCAGAATAATCATGAAAGCTACTTCTACTGCCATCTAATGGCAGAGAAGAGCATATGAGGAGAAAGTATAGGCAACCCAAATAGCACGTATGGATAGACGCGACATCTACCTGGGGTGATTATAAATCTATAATCGAGCCACTTTCTCCTTCGTTTGCAAAAGCAAAGTCGTGTATAAATACACAAAGGTAGAGAAGAACCTTTTAATTAATCATTCTACGGTCTAGGACAGCTGTTTCGATCAATATCAGATCTCATCAGCTAGACTAGTAGATAATTAATTAAAAATTTCCTCTCTGGTTATCGCCTGTTCAGCGGGCATAAAGCAGAATAATCATGAAAGCTACTTCTACTGCCATCTAATGGCAGAGAAGAGCATATGAGGAGAAAGTATAGGCAACCCAAATAGCACGTATGGATAGACGCGACATCTACCTGGGGTGATTATAAATCTATAATCGAGCCACTTTCTCCTTCGTTTGCAAAAGCAAAGTCGTGTATAAATACACAAAGGTAGAGAAGAACCTTTTAATTAATCATTCTACGGTCTAGGACAGCTGTTTCGATCAATATCAGATCTCATCAGCTAGACTAGTAGATAATTAATTAAAAATTTCCTCTCTGGTTATCGCCTGTTCAGCGGGCATAAAGCAGAATAATCATGAAAGCTACTTCTACTGCCATCTAATGGCAGAGAAGAGCATATGAGGAGAAAGTATAGGCAACCCAAATAGCACGTATGGATAGACGCGACATCTACCTGGGGTGATTATAAATCTATAATCGAGCCACTTTCTCCTTCGTTTGCAAAAGCAAAGTCGTGTATAAATACACAAAGGTAGAGAAGAACCTTTTAATTAATCATTCTACGGTCTAGGACAGCTGTTTCGATCAATATCAGATCTCATCAGCTAGACTAGTAGATAATTAATTAAAAATTTCCTCTCTGGTTATCGCCTGTTCAGCGGGCATAAAGCAGAATAATCATGAAAGCTACTTCTACTGCCATCTAATGGCAGAGAAGAGCATATGAGGAGAAAGTATAGGCAACCCAAATAGCACGTATGGATAGACGCGACATCTACCTGGGGTGATTATAAATCTATAATCGAGCCACTTTCTCCTTCGTTTGCAAAAGCAAAGTCGTGTATAAATACACAAAGGTAGAGAAGAACCTTTTAATTAATCATTCTACGGTCTAGGACAGCTGTTTCGATCAATATCAGATCTCATCAGCTAGACTAGTAGATAATTAATTAAAAATTTCCTCTCTGGTTATCGCCTGTTCAGCGGGCATAAAGCAGAATAATCATGAAAGCTACTTCTACTGCCATCTAATGGCAGAGAAGAGCATATGAGGAGAAAGTATAGGCAACCCAAATAGCACGTATGGATAGACGCGACATCTACCTGGGGTGATTATAAATCTATAATCGAGCCACTTTCTCCTTCGTTTGCAAAAGCAAAGTCGTGTATAAATACACAAAGGTAGAGAAGAACCTTTTAATTAATCATTCTACGGTCTAGGACAGCTGTTTCGATCAATATCAGATCTCATCAGCTAGACTAGTAGATAATTAATTAAAAATTTCCTCTCTGGTTATCGCCTGTTCAGCGGGCATAAAGCAGAATAATCATGAAAGCTACTTCTACTGCCATCTAATGGCAGAGAAGAGCATATGAGGAGAAAGTATAGGCAACCCAAATAGCACGTATGGATAGACGCGACATCTACCTGGGGTGATTATAAATCTATAATCGAGCCACTTTCTCCTTCGTTTGCAAAAGCAAAGTCGTGTATAAATACACAAAGGTAGAGAAGAACCTTTTAATTAATCATTCTACGGTCTAGGACAGCTGTTTCGATCAATATCAGATCTCATCAGCTAGACTAGTAGATAATTAATTAAAAATTTCCTCTCTGGTTATCGCCTGTTCAGCGGGCATAAAGCAGAATAATCATGAAAGCTACTTCTACTGCCATCTAATGGCAGAGAAGAGCATATGAGGAGAAAGTATAGGCAACCCAAATAGCACGTATGGATAGACGCGACATCTACCTGGGGTGATTATAAATCTATAATCGAGCCACTTTCTCCTTCGTTTGCAAAAGCAAAGTCGTGTATAAATACACAAAGGTAGAGAAGAACCTTTTAATTAATCATTCTACGGTCTAGGACAGCTGTTTCGATCAATATCAGATCTCATCAGCTAGACTAGTAGATAATTAATTAAAAATTTCCTCTCTGGTTATCGCCTGTTCAGCGGGCATAAAGCAGAATAATCATGAAAGCTACTTCTACTGCCATCTAATGGCAGAGAAGAGCATATGAGGAGAAAGTATAGGCAACCCAAATAGCACGTATGGATAGACGCGACATCTACCTGGGGTGATTATAAATCTATAATCGAGCCACTTTCTCCTTCGTTTGCAAAAGCAAAGTCGTGTATAAATACACAAAGGTAGAGAAGAACCTTTTAATTAATCATTCTACGGTCTAGGACAGCTGTTTCGATCAATATCAGATCTCATCAGCTAGACTAGTAGATAATTAATTAAAAATTTCCTCTCTGGTTATCGCCTGTTCAGCGGGCATAAAGCAGAATAATCATGAAAGCTACTTCTACTGCCATCTAATGGCAGAGAAGAGCATATGAGGAGAAAGTATAGGCAACCCAAATAGCACGTATGGATAGACGCGACATCTACCTGGGGTGATTATAAATCTATAATCGAGCCACTTTCTCCTTCGTTTGCAAAAGCAAAGTCGTGTATAAATACACAAAGGTAGAGAAGAACCTTTTAATTAATCATTCTACGGTCTAGGACAGCTGTTTCGATCAATATCAGATCTCATCAGCTAGACTAGTAGATAATTAATTAAAAATTTCCTCTCTGGTTATCGCCTGTTCAGCGGGCATAAAGCAGAATAATCATGAAAGCTACTTCTACTGCCATCTAATGGCAGAGAAGAGCATATGAGGAGAAAGTATAGGCAACCCAAATAGCACGTATGGATAGACGCGACATCTACCTGGGGTGATTATAAATCTATAATCGAGCCACTTTCTCCTTCGTTTGCAAAAGCAAAGTCGTGTATAAATACACAAAGGTAGAGAAGAACCTTTTAATTAATCATTCTACGGTCTAGGACAGCTGTTTCGATCAATATCAGATCTCATCAGCTAGACTAGTAGATAATTAATTAAAAATTTCCTCTCTGGTTATCGCCTGTTCAGCGGGCATAAAGCAGAATAATCATGAAAGCTACTTCTACTGCCATCTAATGGCAGAGAAGAGCATATGAGGAGAAAGTATAGGCAACCCAAATAGCACGTATGGATAGACGCGACATCTACCTGGGGTGATTATAAATCTATAATCGAGCCACTTTCTCCTTCGTTTGCAAAAGCAAAGTCGTGTATAAATACACAAAGGTAGAGAAGAACCTTTTAATTAATCATTCTACGGTCTAGGACAGCTGTTTCGATCAATATCAGATCTCATCAGCTAGACTAGTAGATAATTAATTAAAAATTTCCTCTCTGGTTATCGCCTGTTCAGCGGGCATAAAGCAGAATAATCATGAAAGCTACTTCTACTGCCATCTAATGGCAGAGAAGAGCATATGAGGAGAAAGTATAGGCAACCCAAATAGCACGTATGGATAGACGCGACATCTACCTGGGGTGATTATAAATCTATAATCGAGCCACTTTCTCCTTCGTTTGCAAAAGCAAAGTCGTGTATAAATACACAAAGGTAGAGAAGAACCTTTTAATTAATCATTCTACGGTCTAGGACAGCTGTTTCGATCAATATCAGATCTCATCAGCTAGACTAGTAGATAATTAATTAAAAATTTCCTCTCTGGTTATCGCCTGTTCAGCGGGCATAAAGCAGAATAATCATGAAAGCTACTTCTACTGCCATCTAATGGCAGAGAAGAGCATATGAGGAGAAAGTATAGGCAACCCAAATAGCACGTATGGATAGACGCGACATCTACCTGGGGTGATTATAAATCTATAATCGAGCCACTTTCTCCTTCGTTTGCAAAAGCAAAGTCGTGTATAAATACACAAAGGTAGAGAAGAACCTTTTAATTAATCATTCTACGGTCTAGGACAGCTGTTTCGATCAATATCAGATCTCATCAGCTAGACTAGTAGATAATTAATTAAAAATTTCCTCTCTGGTTATCGCCTGTTCAGCGGGCATAAAGCAGAATAATCATGAAAGCTACTTCTACTGCCATCTAATGGCAGAGAAGAGCATATGAGGAGAAAGTATAGGCAACCCAAATAGCACGTATGGATAGACGCGACATCTACCTGGGGTGATTATAAATCTATAATCGAGCCACTTTCTCCTTCGTTTGCAAAAGCAAAGTCGTGTATAAATACACAAAGGTAGAGAAGAACCTTTTAATTAATCATTCTACGGTCTAGGACAGCTGTTTCGATCAATATCAGATCTGAACAGGCGATAACCAGAGAGGAAATTTTTAATTAATTATCTACTAGTCTAGCTGATGAGATCTGATATTGATCGAAACAGCTGTCCTAGACCGTAGAATGATTAATTAAAAGGTTCTTCTCTACCTTTGTGTATTTATACACGACTTTGCTTTTGCAAACGAAGGAGAAAGTGGCTCGATTATAGATTTATAATCACCCCAGGTAGATGTCGCGTCTATCCATACGTGCTATTTGGGTTGCCTATACTTTCTCCTCATATGCTCTTCTCTGCCATTAGATGGCAGTAGAAGTAGCTTTCATGATTATTCTGCTTTATGCCCGCTGAACAGGCGATAACCAGAGAGGAAATTTTTAATTAATTATCTACTAGTCTAGCTGATGAGATCTGATATTGATCGAAACAGCTGTCCTAGACCGTAGAATGATTAATTAAAAGGTTCTTCTCTACCTTTGTGTATTTATACACGACTTTGCTTTTGCAAACGAAGGAGAAAGTGGCTCGATTATAGATTTATAATCACCCCAGGTAGATGTCGCGTCTATCCATACGTGCTATTTGGGTTGCCTATACTTTCTCCTCATATGCTCTTCTCTGCCATTAGATGGCAGTAGAAGTAGCTTTCATGATTATTCTGCTTTATGCCCGCTGAACAGGCGATAACCAGAGAGGAAATTTTTAATTAATTATCTACTAGTCTAGCTGATGAGATCTGATATTGATCGAAACAGCTGTCCTAGACCGTAGAATGATTAATTAAAAGGTTCTTCTCTACCTTTGTGTATTTATACACGACTTTGCTTTTGCAAACGAAGGAGAAAGTGGCTCGATTATAGATTTATAATCACCCCAGGTAGATGTCGCGTCTATCCATACGTGCTATTTGGGTTGCCTATACTTTCTCCTCATATGCTCTTCTCTGCCATTAGATGGCAGTAGAAGTAGCTTTCATGATTATTCTGCTTTATGCCCGCTGAACAGGCGATAACCAGAGAGGAAATTTTTAATTAATTATCTACTAGTCTAGCTGATGAGATCTGATATTGATCGAAACAGCTGTCCTAGACCGTAGAATGATTAATTAAAAGGTTCTTCTCTACCTTTGTGTATTTATACACGACTTTGCTTTTGCAAACGAAGGAGAAAGTGGCTCGATTATAGATTTATAATCACCCCAGGTAGATGTCGCGTCTATCCATACGTGCTATTTGGGTTGCCTATACTTTCTCCTCATATGCTCTTCTCTGCCATTAGATGGCAGTAGAAGTAGCTTTCATGATTATTCTGCTTTATGCCCGCTGAACAGGCGATAACCAGAGAGGAAATTTTTAATTAATTATCTACTAGTCTAGCTGATGAGATCTGATATTGATCGAAACAGCTGTCCTAGACCGTAGAATGATTAATTAAAAGGTTCTTCTCTACCTTTGTGTATTTATACACGACTTTGCTTTTGCAAACGAAGGAGAAAGTGGCTCGATTATAGATTTATAATCACCCCAGGTAGATGTCGCGTCTATCCATACGTGCTATTTGGGTTGCCTATACTTTCTCCTCATATGCTCTTCTCTGCCATTAGATGGCAGTAGAAGTAGCTTTCATGATTATTCTGCTTTATGCCCGCTGAACAGGCGATAACCAGAGAGGAAATTTTTAATTAATTATCTACTAGTCTAGCTGATGAGATCTGATATTGATCGAAACAGCTGTCCTAGACCGTAGAATGATTAATTAAAAGGTTCTTCTCTACCTTTGTGTATTTATACACGACTTTGCTTTTGCAAACGAAGGAGAAAGTGGCTCGATTATAGATTTATAATCACCCCAGGTAGATGTCGCGTCTATCCATACGTGCTATTTGGGTTGCCTATACTTTCTCCTCATATGCTCTTCTCTGCCATTAGATGGCAGTAGAAGTAGCTTTCATGATTATTCTGCTTTATGCCCGCTGAACAGGCGATAACCAGAGAGGAAATTTTTAATTAATTATCTACTAGTCTAGCTGATGAGATCTGATATTGATCGAAACAGCTGTCCTAGACCGTAGAATGATTAATTAAAAGGTTCTTCTCTACCTTTGTGTATTTATACACGACTTTGCTTTTGCAAACGAAGGAGAAAGTGGCTCGATTATAGATTTATAATCACCCCAGGTAGATGTCGCGTCTATCCATACGTGCTATTTGGGTTGCCTATACTTTCTCCTCATATGCTCTTCTCTGCCATTAGATGGCAGTAGAAGTAGCTTTCATGATTATTCTGCTTTATGCCCGCTGAACAGGCGATAACCAGAGAGGAAATTTTTAATTAATTATCTACTAGTCTAGCTGATGAGATCTGATATTGATCGAAACAGCTGTCCTAGACCGTAGAATGATTAATTAAAAGGTTCTTCTCTACCTTTGTGTATTTATACACGACTTTGCTTTTGCAAACGAAGGAGAAAGTGGCTCGATTATAGATTTATAATCACCCCAGGTAGATGTCGCGTCTATCCATACGTGCTATTTGGGTTGCCTATACTTTCTCCTCATATGCTCTTCTCTGCCATTAGATGGCAGTAGAAGTAGCTTTCATGATTATTCTGCTTTATGCCCGCTGAACAGGCGATAACCAGAGAGGAAATTTTTAATTAATTATCTACTAGTCTAGCTGATGAGATCTGATATTGATCGAAACAGCTGTCCTAGACCGTAGAATGATTAATTAAAAGGTTCTTCTCTACCTTTGTGTATTTATACACGACTTTGCTTTTGCAAACGAAGGAGAAAGTGGCTCGATTATAGATTTATAATCACCCCAGGTAGATGTCGCGTCTATCCATACGTGCTATTTGGGTTGCCTATACTTTCTCCTCATATGCTCTTCTCTGCCATTAGATGGCAGTAGAAGTAGCTTTCATGATTATTCTGCTTTATGCCCGCTGAACAGGCGATAACCAGAGAGGAAATTTTTAATTAATTATCTACTAGTCTAGCTGATGAGATCTGATATTGATCGAAACAGCTGTCCTAGACCGTAGAATGATTAATTAAAAGGTTCTTCTCTACCTTTGTGTATTTATACACGACTTTGCTTTTGCAAACGAAGGAGAAAGTGGCTCGATTATAGATTTATAATCACCCCAGGTAGATGTCGCGTCTATCCATACGTGCTATTTGGGTTGCCTATACTTTCTCCTCATATGCTCTTCTCTGCCATTAGATGGCAGTAGAAGTAGCTTTCATGATTATATATATATATATATATATATATATATATATATATATATATATATATATATAGACATATAAAAGGTCATTATACAGCCCAACCAATATGTCAATGGTATTCCGTGCAGCCCGAATATACGTTGTGTAGCCCACCTCTGGGCTACACAACGTTTTAGGTGTATCTGAACGTAATTCATGAAGTTACATGTAAAAAAAAATTCCTACAAAATTTTGTGTGGGCTTAATAACAAGCCCTCTATTCATCCGGATATACAAAATAGTTCGCGCGAGCACGCTCCAGGTGGCGCACTTTTAATACAGTTTCTGTTTATATACATCTAGACGTCGTTTGCCTTTTGTAACGCCCAAATAAGACTCCACATTAGCAACGCCGCATTGCAAAATATGTTTAGTCACAGTGCTGTTTTTGTTTATATTAGACATAACTTATTCAGATTATAAATAAGATTTCGCTCTTTAGAAAATATGTTAGTCATTGGCGCAAGAATAATTCTGAAAATTAAAATTGGTTGAATTGTGAAACTGGTCATCGCTAAAGTAGTAATTTTGATAGTTTATTAAATAAAGAAATAGAAAATATAAACTTGGGAAAAAGTATTTAAATTTTAACAATATTCTAAAAATTAAGACTGCTAAAAATTATAAATTACCTTTTATAATTTAAAAAATTAATTTATTAATATTTAGGTAAAAATTATTTATTTCAAACATGTTTTGGAATACTTTATTTGTTCAACATTTTCTTTATAGTTTTTTTAGTTTTAAACAAAAATAATTATTTTTTTAACGAAAAATTTTTTTTATAAAAAGACGTTTGGACACTATTTGTTTAACATTTTTATTTCTAGTTGATACCTTTAATAGTTTTTTATAATTAAATAATTATTTTTTTAATGGTACAAATTTGTATTTTTTTAATCAAGTTTCTGATACTTTATTTGTTTAAAATTTTTAATCCAGGTTGAAACCTTTAATAGTCTTTTTAGTTTTAAATTAAAATAATTATTTTTTTAACTAATGAATGAATGCATTTTTTTTAATAAAATTATGATGTACATATTTTATTTGTTCAACTTTTTTATTTTATGTTAATATTTTTAATAGTTTTTTTTCAGTTTTAAACAATTTTTTTTAATAAAAACACGTTTCGACACTTTATTTGTTTAAAATATTTATCTCTTTGATAGCTTCAATAGGTTTTTAGATTAAAATAAAAAATAATTATTGTTTTAATAATATAAATTTGGTTCTTTTTTAATAAAATTTCTGATACTTCATGGTCTAATATTTTTATTCCAGGTTGAAGCCTTTAATAGTTTTTTAGTTTTTAATAAATTTTTATCTTATATTAATACATTCAATAGTTTTTGTTTTTAGTTTTAAACAAAAATAATTAATTTTTTAACGAAACAATTTTTTTTAAATTAAAACACGTTCGGACTTTATTTGTTTAAAATTTTTATTTGTATTTGATACCATTAATAGTTTTTTAGATTTAAATAAAAAATAATTATTATTTTAATAATACAAATTTGGTTTTTTTTTTTTAGTAAAATTTCTGATACTTTATTTGTTTAATATTTTTATTCGAGGTTTAATAGTTTTTTTAGTTTTAAATAAAAATAATTATTTTTTAACCAATGAATGAATGCAGATTTTTTTAATAAAATCATGTTTTGAATACTTTGTTAAATTTTTGTATCTTATGTTAATACATTTAATAGTTTTTATTTTTAGTTTTAAACAAAAAAATTAATTTTTAAACGAAACATTTTTTTTTTTAAATAAAAACACGTTTGTACACTTTATTTGTTTAACGTTTTTATTTCTAGTAGATACCTTTATTAGGTTTTTAGATTTCAATAAAAAATATTTATTGTTTTAATGATACAAAGATTTTTTTTAGTAAAATCTTTGATACTTGATTTGTCTAACATTTTTATTTCAGGTTTTTTTAGTTTTAAATAAAAATGTTTATTGGTTTAATTAGATAAATCTACTTACACTTTTAATATTATTTTGGCATATAACTTATTTATGTTTTGTATTTTAAATGTCTAACTTTATTTTATTTACAATTTTAAATAATTAATTTCCATCTTGTACTGAAATTTTGTGTTTAAAAATTTTAGCATTAAATTACAGAAAGGTGTATTTGATTCAGAAAACCGTGCTACTCAATATTGTCTCGATTTCAACTTTTATAATCATGAATGGGGTTGGGGAAGAGATTATCATATATAATACAACGAGTGACATCTTGACTGAAATATTAATTTCACGATTCCACAGGACGAGTGAAATTATAATTTGACAACACTTTTCGTGAAATAACTTATGGGATTATCGATAGACACGATACCACGAGTTGTATTCAATAGATTATATAACGAATTAATGACATTTTAAAAATTTGACAACTCAATAATTTACATTTACAGTACAAAAGCAATGACAAAGGTGACAGCATACCTATTTTTACTTTCCGAACAACAGAGTTGTATAGAAGGAAAGTATTGCGATCATGATATTTTGACCATACCCAGATTTTAACGGATCTTTACGTTTTGAGGTCACCTGAATCCATTTATACCATTTTTAGCATGATGTCTGTCTGTGTGTGTGTCTGTGTGTGTGTGTCTGTGTGTGTGTGTGTGTCTGTGTGTGTGTGTGAACACGATACCGTCTAAACGGCTGAACCGATTTAGATGAAATTTTATATACATATTTAGGATGGTAAGGAGACGACCTGTATAGATTTTGGTGTTAATCAGACAACCGGAAGTGACAGTTGCTATAAGTGATGACGTCATTACTAAACAAGATGGCAATAAAGTTTTACACATATATTTTTTATACGTTATAGTTTAATTTCGGATGATTAAAATTCTCAAAAACTTTTTCCAATGTTGCCAGATTTATTAAAAATAATTTTTTTTCATTTTTTCTTAAATAACCAAAATAATGAATTTTTGTGAAAAATTACAAGATATCTAAGTTGTAGAACATAAGGTTTTCTACACATTTTGTCAGTACCGGTTTTTTGAATTCCTCAAAGTTTCGCCGCTAGAGGGCGTGAAAAAAATTTATATAGACATTTTTGTGACTTTTTTAGATTTTGAGACATAATTATGGATTTTCATGAAAAATTACATGATATCAAAATTAGAGAGCATAAAATTTTCTACAAATTTTGTCGTAACTTTTTTTTCTAGTTACGCATAGTTTCGCCGCTAGTTTTTATTTTAATTTTTATCTTTAATAAATTATTATTTTTTAGTTAAATTTTAATATTAAAAATTTAAAAAAAATATCTTTAAATTTGTAATAATTAATTTTATAATTATCATTTTTCTCAAAATTTTATTACAAAAATTGTGGAATTTTTTAAAAAATGGCTAAGGAACATTTAAAATTTTATTACGATTTTAAATTAAATTCAATAACTTCTTAAATATTTAAGTTATTGAAATGTGATTTTCACCATTCGAAAGATAATATAAAACTCTAAATTTAAAATGTATTTTAGTTTCTTATAATTTAGAATTGTAATTATTATAGAAAAAATTACGAATTTTTTTTTAAATTTTTTGTAATTTTGTTTTATCAATAAGTATAAAATAAATGAAAATAGTAAATAGCATATCCGAAAATAATCCAAAAGTACTATGTGTGTAAATTATTTCATAATTTTAACATAGTATTTGTAAAAGTTACAGCAAAAGATGAAAAAAGTTAAAACAATTCAATGGATTTACCCATGAATTTTTGACAAAAAATTTGATTTTTTTTTTAGTTTTCTAAACTAACTTTATTAATGGATTTTGATCCAGAAAACCTTAAAAAAAGGTCTGTTTCCCATTTTGAAAATAATTGAATGAGATATTAATTATTTACTGACTTTAAAATTATTCTAAAATGGGTTTTATTTTTTTTAAGGTTAATATTAATATTAAAAATAAAAAAAAAAATAACATTAAATTTGTAGTAAAAAACTCTATAATTGTGATTTTTTTCAAAATTTTATTCAAAAAATTGTAGAATTTATAATTTTTTTTTTGAAAATGAATAAGTTTAAAAAAAATTGAATAACTTTAAAAATATTAAAGATATTAAAATGGGATTTATACCATTCGATAGGTAATATAAAATTCTAAATTTAGAAAATATTTTAGTCTCTTCGAATAACATTGTAATTCTTATAAATAAAATAAAAAAAAATTCATTTTTTTTTCTTTTGTTTTATCGAGAATAGTAAAACAAATGAAAAAAGTAAATAGTATATACGAAAGGGATCAAAAAGTCCATTATGTGTAAAATATTTCATAATTTTAAAATAATACTTGTAGAAGTTATACAAAATTATAAAAAGTTAAAAAATGCAAAAAATTTAATTTTTTAAAACAAATTTTATAAATGTATTTTGATGCAGAAGAACTAAAGTAATCGATTAAACAATTACTTTACTAGGAGTGTTCGGAAAGTTGGGTGGGATTACCCCCTCATTTTTAGTATTAAAAGTACAAAGTATGATTATCAGTTATTAGTCAGTATATGGTGAATGATTATCGATTATAAATCAAGTAACAATATAGGACATTGTTACATTATGAACACGTAAACTCCGAAAGAGCCCGAAATATTATATTACGCTCAACTCCTCGTGGGTATACACTTCTTCATCTTCCTCCTTTGGTCACCATCGGACGGAATCCGCACAGGTGGATCTCTTAAGAGATGGATATAATTATGCTTGTGACTAAAAAGGGCATTCAAAAGAGATTGCCCCGCCGGAAGTAAAATTATTATTAATGAAGATATAGAAAATAACAATGCGTATGTGTTGATTTTTTGGTAAATTGCTTGTGTTTAAACAATCCAAGACGTTGATGTTCCTTTTGGTCAAGAACTTGTAGATCACAGGGATATACAAGAGAATCACATTGTTTGAATTAATTTAGTAATAAATTAGTTTTGTAGTAAGTAGTCCTGTTTTATGTTATTTTTATCTTACTATTTAAATAAAATTTTCAGCAGAAAGTATTTATTGAAAATTATTTTTATTATTCTTATTCCAGTACGAGTTTTTTCTAAAATATAAAAGTTTTGTTTGCTTTCATTAAATAAGTGTTTACTTGTAAGTAACTTAGGGATTATAAATTATTTATTATATGTAAAATTTACTTCAAGAAGGATAATGTAGTGTTGGTTGAAAATAAAAAATAACTCAAAAAATAAAATCATGTTTGTTGATATAAAAAATAAACTTTTAAAGATTTACATATAGTTGTTACAAATTAAAAAATAATGATTAATTATAAATATAAAACAGAAGTGGTTAAAAATATTATTTATACATATTGTATACAAACGCTTTAATTTTTACCCAATTTTTTTCATTAAAAATTTCTGTATGTAGACTTGTAAATTCTTCCACTTCATGTTTCCTTGGTGGTTTTTTATTTTTTATATTTTCCTTAAAATGGCATTTTATTAGTTTTTTTTGTTCTTCTGTCCATTTAACTCTATTAATTTTTTTCTTTTCATTAATTCGACTGTGATCTTTTTCTGAAAGTAAACATAATTACATAATTAACAAACTTTTAAATATAAAAATAACTTACCTTTATGATAAATAATATTTTCAACCAATTGTGGTTCTAGTTCTTCCGTAACATCATTAACATCAATTTCGTTCGGGGTTTCGTCTTCCGGACCTGAGTCGTCTATGTCTGATAGGTTTATTTCGTCCAAGTTTTTTCCTTTATATAAAGAGGCTTTTCCACTGTTTATTGCTATTAATAATTTAGAAACTTTGGCGGTTTGATATATATCTTGTGGAAGGCTATAAAAATTAAATTATATTCAGAATTCGACGTCCAACCGTTTATGGTAGAGTCCTCTCATAAAAAAATATCTTGGTTAGGAACCAATATTTAAAAATCCTTAGTTTTCGAAATACAGGGTTTTAAAGTTAATAAGTAAAAGTGTTATGCATTTTTTTTTCAATAAATTAAACAAGCAATAGAAAGAAAAACAATTTAGAAAATTTATTCAGTGGCGTAGAAAATTCTAGGTAAAATATTCGGCCATACTCAAATGGAACGCCGCTGGTAAGTTTTTGAAAAAAAAAATGTATCACTACAATTAGGATTGCTAGTCTAGTAACTCAGTTGCAAAGTTTCATTAAAAAATATTTATTTTTAAAAAAGTTACAGTGAAAAAACTATTTTTATTTATTATCTTTAATTTCGAAAATTAAGGATTTTTGAATATTGATTCGTGACCTAGATTATCTGTATTTTATAAGAGGATTCTACCATAAACAGTCGAATTCTGAAACACCCTATACCCGGTGTAAATGGATCATGAGCCATCCGTATAAGTTTTAAATAGATATAACAAATTTTGGTCGATTATATTAAAGCTATTTTTTGGATTTTTTTACATAAAAATACAATATGAGCGACATCCAGTTTGACCTTAGGTGACATTAAAATTGGAAATTCAAATGGATCACTCCGTACATTTCTACATATTTGGATTCTACGACTTCAAAAACGAACACGTCATATGTCATTTTGAGACCCCAATTTTATTTTATTTTTGAATTTTGTTTATCCATCCTCCTATATGGTCATGATTTGGTCTACATTATTTATAATTAAACTAGAATTACCTAAAAAGTCTCAATTTTGTCAATTATTTATTTTTATTTCTTTTATTAAACATTTAATTCAGCAAATCCAGTTTTTTATCTGAAACTCAATTGTTTTAAATAAATAAAGCAGTAATGTTATTTTTTTTTAATTTCGATACAAAATTCTCCTTAAAAAAATTTAGAACTTTTAGGTAATTTTAGTTTGATTATAATAAATGTAGACGAAATCATTAGCACCTAGGAAGGATAAAAAAATTCAAAATATATAAAAATGTACTGGGTGTTCCATTTGAATTTCCAATTTTCATGTCATTTCCGGTCAAACCAGATGTCGGCCGTACTGGATTTTTATTTCAAAAAATTCAAAAATAGCTCTATTATAATCAACCAGAATTTGGTATAAATCTATTAACCTGTTTAAAAATTACAAGGGTGGCCTATGACCCATTTACACCCGGTATAGTACAAGGAAACAATAGTCTTGAAATAAAGCAACTTTTTTGACTATACACAGGTTAATCATTTTAAGGGCATATAGATAGAATGGAAAAAGTATTTTTTATCCTTAATTTCTAAATAATTTTAAAACAGGTAACGTAATTATGCTAAAATTTTCTGATTAATTATTTATTATTTTTTTCATATGTCCTAAAAATTTAAAATGCGGTTGTTTTTCATTGTTAGGGTAATTTTAAAATAAAATTTAATTCATAATTTTTACAAAAATAAATTAGACAACTTAATAAATCTATAACGCCTTAAAATATTTGAACTTCTCAGTGCAACACTCTGTATATAAGTAGTCCTAATAAACTACACTTTTAAAATTATTTTTTTCATAATTATTTTAAACAATTGATTAAATTGTCTAAAGTAATTATTTAAACATCTTTTGAATTGAATACCGAATTATAATAAACAAGAGTATAAGAATTATAGAATTATTATAAAAAAAATATTAATAAAAAATGCATAAGTACCTACCGATAAAATGTTTCATGTGTTTTTCGTGTATGGCCCATAAAATGTGCAAATTGCTCTATTTCATCTTCAGTCAGATTTAAAACTTGTAAAATAGTGGCAATCTGCTTTCTTAAACGTGTTGAAGTAAAAAGTGCTGTATCCGTAACACCTGATGCTTCAGCTAATTTTTTTAGAGTGTGATAGCCACTTAACCATCTATTTGTGGTGTTTGGATTAGCAAATAGGTATTCGTTTGTCTCTGGTACGCATAGGCTTCTGACACTAAATAATACTTCTATAAATTTTTGGATATCTATGGGAAACAAAATTGCAATAGGTTTACTTCCTTTTCCTTCTGTTACAACTCTCTTGAATTTTTTTACAAGAATTTTTTCCGTTTCTGAAAGTGAAGTAAAAAATTCTTCCTGTTGATTTTGAGGAACTGTGTTGTTATATGTTTTTATTTTTAAAAATTGAACTTCCCCTATTCGTTTTCTGTTTAACAACAATGTTAATGCTAAAGTACATTCGCATAATCTCCTGTAAAATAATTTTATCTGGCGGTTTTCTTGCAAAGCCTTGCATGCTTCCTTAGCTGCCTTATGTATAAACTCCTGAAATTGCATAACATCTTTTGTAAGAGGTAATAATTTAGCTTTTTCATGTCGTTTCTCGTTTAAGCTTTTTAAAGCCAAACTGGAAATTTCCCAATTCCAACTGCTTTCAATTAATTTTTTTAATTGTTTAATTTCTTTCAACGCCTCTTCCTGTATTAGACAATGAAATAAGGGACTTTTTTTAATCACCATTTTCGTAGCTACATCACATACTTGCTTAAGAGTAGTTCCCATATGTAAAGCTAAACTGCTTGCTCTGAAAGAATGAGTTTCAGGATCATACCCACTAATTACTTTTGTAGCTGCTACAAAATTATCAAAAAACTGAGGCTTTAAGAAATCAAAGAGTTTTTGAAGGCCAGTCATGTTTTTCAAAAAAAGTAATAGGCGTCCCAATTCTCTCATCTTATTTGAAATAACATTTCTAATTTGTGTGCGTTTATGTTTTCGCAACAAATTATCTGCATAGCAACAAACAAGTAAGTCGTTCATTGCAAGTTTTGAAATTGCATCATTACGCATAATGGGAAATACCTCATTTTTTAAACGTAAAGTGGAATAAAAATCATTGTATGCACCAGAGCACACAGAAAATAGTTGAGCATTTGACAAATGCTGTTCTCGATTTGACAAATCAGAGCTTGGCCTAGATGCACAATGCTTTCGATGGCGCTTTAAATAATTTCTTTTAAAATATCCCAGGCAATCTTTACAAACAACATATTTCTCTTTCAAATTATCAAGATTTTCTCCAGTTTCACTATCGTTATAAACAGCCTTTGGTCGTCTAACGGGACGAATAAGATTCGTATTGGAAGTTGAAATGAAGTTACCTTGGCGACGAATTACATTTAATAATTCTTTTCGTTTTGGATTTTCTAAAGACATTGAAAATAATTCTTTAACTGCACCTTCTTCATTATGATTTCGTTTTAAGTGCCGTGGGAAGTGCGTGACCTCTTGAAAACAATAAGGACATGCAGATTTTTTAGTCCATGTTCTAAAGTTTGTAATTTGTTCTATTTTATCAGATGATGTATTAACAAATTTGCCAAAAGACACCACAACTCCATCTATATTATTTTTTGGTTGTAAATTATTATTTGCTAAAAACATAAAGGATTAACATTTAATTAAAAAAAAAGAAGAAATACCTTTTTTACTAGCGTCTGTCTGGTTTATCAACAGACCACAATTTGGTGGACTGTTTTCTCTTACGTTAGTTTCTTCAGTTTGCTCGGCAGATTCATTGTCTGTTGAATCTGGGATATATTCACTACCTGAAGAACAAAATGGTTCTTCTGAGTCACTATTTCCAGACTCTATATATAAATCTACACTTTGCTTTTTTTTTCTGAATGAGTTTTTTTCCAATATTTCGACATTTGCAAGTGCGTTAAAATGCTCCTCTTTTTGTTCTGAAATACCTTGAACAATATGTATTTCTCTGACGACAGTTGTTTCTTTATTTTCTTGATTATTTAAAATGTTTAAAGCTTCTATCTGCTCATTTTTTGTTGTACCTTTAGTTGACTCATATTTCGGAAGGTCTAATAAATACTTGTCATAGCTTGTCACCAAAGACAAAATCTTTTTTGTTCGATTCATAATTTAACTGTAATTTAAAAAAGATATTTAACACGTAATTTTAAAAAGTTATTTGAACTACAATTTTTGTACCATTATCCTTACTAATATTTAAAAATTAAAATGCTTATAAGTTTTATAAAATTAAAAATTGTGTTAACATTTTTTTAGTTTGCCCCCATTGTACTATAATACAGAACAGAAATTACAATCATTGAAACTAATACGTTACGTAAGTTACAGTTAATTCAAATTTAAAAATAGTCGAAAGACGTATATTTATTATCCTAAAGTAATTTATTATTAATTATGTTGAATAATATCGTCACTACTAACCAAAACTACACTTTATAAAAAAACACTCGACGTACATTTCGCTAACAATGTTAGCATCATCAGAAATTGATGATAAACTTTTTGCTTAGTGATGACGATATTCTTCAAGATTGTCGAAAACCAAATGTTATAAATTCCCAATTCAAACATTACTAATAAGTTGAGAATACTAGTAAAAATAGTATAGCATTCCTGAGCGAACTCCTGTTTAGATTTTATTAACAACAATTGATATTAGTAAATTTTTGAATTTTCGTCTTTTTTGAAATTTGTGAAATTTTTATATTTAAAATTTTTGAAATTTTTGAAGTTTTTTTGAAATTTTTGAAATTTTTTTAATTTTTGAAATTTTTTAACTTCTTGAAGTTTTTGAGACCTGAAATTTTTGAAATTTTGAAATTCTTTAAATTTTCACTTTTAATTTTCAAAATAGAAAAATTCACAAAGTCAAAATCTACATTGTTGGATACAGAAAAAATGGGGAACGTTATTTTAAAAATTGAACACGTGATGTTAGGCGGTTTTTGGTTTTCAATGAAAAAGCTTCATGAAGTTTTTTTTTAAATTAAGGTGTTAATTAAATAAAACCAAAATTCTCAATGAACCTGAAATTATTAATTTTGATAAAACCAATCAACTCGTTTAGAAAATATGCATATTTTTTCTCATTTAATCAACGTTGTCCAATAGTGTTCCAATTAAATTTTTGTCACAATGTATATAGGTATATAATAACTGGCAAACTATTTTTAAAATACAGCCCTATTAAATGTAAATGACATGAAAATAATAAGTTAAATGACATTAAATCACACATTTATTATTAAAAAAATAAGCATTTGACGGTTTATTAAATTCTTTGTCAGAATATATGTATTAAAAAGTTAACGTCTGTCAAAGTCCTTTAAATCCTAAAATATTTAAAAAAAATCGCAGTTGTTGTCTGTCTGGGAGATCCGAAGTGGAATATTTTAAATTTATTTTTTGAGTATACACTTTTCCATTTAAAATGTTAGAATGGGGTAAATACATTTTTAAATGGATTGTTGATTTTTTTAAACGACCTCGTACTTTTCTTGTGCAACTGGAGCATCATAAAGTTTTCTGAATTTTTTAGTTATAGAACTTCAATATAACATAAAATTAAAATGACTAGTTATCGAAATTAAATGTTTATCTATCTGTAGAACTAATAAATATTTACGAAGAAGCAAATATCGGTAACTAAATATTTTTAAACACTTCATATTGTACCATTATATTATTTGGAGGCTGACTTAAAGAATTCATACTTACAGGGTAATCAAAGTTAAATTTACAAGATGACGAAACACTAAAAACTTATTAATTATTTAATAAAAAATCCTACGTTCTTGAGATATTATTATTTATGAAGGATGAAACCTTATACCGGGTCATATATGATTCGATAAAAACAATACAGTTCAGAAATAAGTTAAATAATAAGATTTATGAATTACCTTCACGATAAGTGCCTCTTTACATAAGAAATGTATTATTTCTGAACTATAAACTTTTTTAAGTCAACCATATATTAATAATTGTTATTAACAAAAACCCAAAAAGAAAAAGCCATTTCAGATTTAGATAATAACTTAAAAACTATACAAGATAAAGATCCTTAGAGGAGCTTTAATATTTATAACTTTAATTTGTTGCTGAAAATAGGGTTCCGCGCGACCGTTTCGGGATGGTAGGCCGATTCTATAGTATTAATTGAAAATAATTTTTTTAAAGCACTAAATATTAATTTAACAATTCGAAAAAAATATTGTGTCATTTGAACACTTGAAGAAAGAATGTCCCCTTGGAAAAAAATATTTAAATTAATTTTTTAATAATCTAGTCTATTGTTAATTAACTATTTTTTTTATACCTCCGTCTTCATTGAAAGTTCGATAATTGTTTAAATAAACACCCTAAAAGTTTTTCGCCTTTTGGAGTATTCTCTATGAGTGTACTCAATAAGATGACGCTATAAAATTATTTAAAATTTATTTATATTGTTTATAACGAGTTTTCTCAGTTAACAAAAAATGAAAAATCGTCAAATTGTTGTTAAATTTTTTTTCTCATATACTATGGTATAGCTGTTTTTATATTTGAAATAAATATTAAATTATTGTGGGTAAATTTTTTTAACGCCATTTGCTTATAAATTGATTATTAACAATTAGTTTACTTTAATATTTTTGAAAAAAAAAAAAATTTACCATTCTATTGTTTAGGGTCAATGATTTTTAAAATAAAATTTTCATATTGTTTTATATTTGCATTATTTAAATAATTAGTCATGAAATAATTTTATCTTTAAAATTCGTTATTGGTGGATCATATCAAAAATTTTTTTTTTTTATTAATAATTTCATTATTTATTTAGTTTACAATTTGTTATAAACAATGTTTACCTGTCACAATAATTGTTTTCTAATACTACTAAAAATTACAAAAAAAACCATATGCAGCAAAGTTGAGAAAAAAAATTTTCTGTATTTTTTATTAGATTTGCAACAATGTGGTGAAAAAAATTTTATCAATTTTTTTTGAAAATCCAATAAAAAATACAGAAATTTTTTTTCTTTACTTTGCAGCATATGATTGTCTTTGTATTTTTTAGTAGTATTAGAAAAAAATTATTGTGATACTTAAATATTGTTTTTAACAAATTGTGAACAAAATAAACAATGAAATTATTAATGAAAAAAATTTTTTTTTAATTGTTATATGAGCCATCAATCATCATTGATCCTAAACAATAGAATGGTAAAAAAAAATTTTCAAACATATTAAAGTAAACTATTTGAATAAAAACAATTTATAAACAAATAGCGTTAAAAAATCTAAGCCACAATAATGTAATCCTTATTACTAATATAAAAACTGCTATACCAAAGTATATGAGTAAAAAGAAATTTTAACAAAAATTTTACGATTTTTCATTTTTTGTTAACTTAGAAAACTCGTTATAAACAATATAAACAAATTTTAAATAATTTTATAGCGTCATCTTATTGAATACACTAATAGAAAATTCTCAAAGAGGCGAAATTTTTTTTGGCTGATTATTTAAACAATTATCCAGTTTTCAATGAAGACAGGGGTATGAAAGAGAACAGTTAATTAACAATAGGCTAGCTTTTTGAAAAATGCATTTTAAAATTTTTTCTCGACGGGACTTTCTTTCTTCAAGTGTTGAAATGGCATCATAATTTTTTCAGACATTTTGACGGTGCTCTCGTTGGCATAAGAAAAGTGCTGGGTTCTTTAAATACCTGGCCTGTTAAAACAATGTATCATTAAACAAATACGACTACATATAAAAAAATATTTAAGAGGACATTTAATAATCTAAAAAAAAATAACAAACCATTTGACAAAAATACGTTGGCTGCGACAATTTGCTTTTTTTAATGCGTCACGACGCACATATAACTCGTATTATTTCTTTTCCAAATTTTATTGTAATATATTAATTTTCCAGTGGATTTCACTTATTAAGTGCAAACTTATGTATCTATTAAATAAAATTAATACAAAAATTAAAAATTAGGCAAAAATGTGACTCGTAAAAAAATTATTAAATTATTCTAAAAGTACTTTAATTATGATGGTAAAATTTATTTGGAAACTATTAAAAATATGAAAGTTACATGAAACGCACATAAATAGACATTGACGTTTGGTCCGCACCTCAAAAGATATCATTACATGCCATTTATGCGCCGTATCGTAGCCAACGTGTTAACTAACTTTGTGTAACTTTATGGAGAATCACCCTGTATATCCAAAAACATAATTTTAAAATGATTCTTTCGGGATCCCAAAAATATGGTATGTTTCACAAAATAATTTGGAAGACATAATACATTAATAATAAAATATACATTTTTGTGCGATTCTTAATTAAGAAAAAATGGTATGAATTTTACTTACCTCTTAAAAATAACGGGACACACAATGAACGTTTAATATAACATCACATAAACGCTAACTGAATGAAGATTATGAAGAATATTATTTTATTAATCGATACGTGATTTTAACATAAACATTGTTATCGTCAGTTCTCAACTATGTTAATAAAACTTGGCAACGCTGAGGGGCTAAACAAGAACCGACCTAAATATATGGATATATTCGAGGGCTCAATACCGTTACAATTCTATCTTTCGGGCTATACGAAGTATGACAAATATATAGATCAATTGTTAAACAAATTTATTTACCCCTCCTGGTGTGCTCCAAATTAAAATCATTTATTAATTACTTAGCTAAGACATATACTCTTTTAAGTGCTTTATATATAGTGGGTGGATGAACGGTCCAAGAGTATAGCGGGCTAAATAACGTACCAAATATAGGTATATATATATATATATATATATATATATATATATATATATATATATATATATATATATATATATATATATATATATATATATATATATATATATATATATATATATATATATATATATATATATATATATATATATATATATATATATATATATATATATATATATATATATATATATATATATACCTACCTGCAACCATTTTTAAAATAAATATGTACGAATTAAAAAATTAATAGGTAGGTATAAGAGAGATTGAAAATATTCATTTGGAATTTTAATTTTACACCAGATTTGTGACTTTCAAAACCCAGTTGAGCATACCAATCGGTAAAAATTCTTACCCTAGAACTTATAAAATTACAAGCTTTTTTTAATATGCTGCGAATGATGTTATTGTTGTATATCCATTTTTTATGAAATAAAAGACATTTACTTATCCTCTACCAGTTTATTGAAATGAAAGGATATGTGCAGTTTCAATTACAACTCATAAGAGTAAAGTGCAAGAAACTTACGAGTTAAAGTTTTTTTTTTTTTTCAAAAAACACTACACTGATTACAATATATTTAATGGCTAAAAAAGTATGAATTATTTACACACACTAATTATATATTTTTATGTTAGAAACTAATATTAAACTCTATTACCACAAATTCAAGTACAAAATACTGAAGCCCTAATGCCCCTAACATACACCTATAACAAATGCTACAACTACAAAAAAAAGTTTAAAAAAAAATGTAAAGGAAATTAGATCTTTTTTTAGTTTTTTTTTTGAAGTAAAGAATCCTGTCTTAGTTTGTCCCATACACCTTATTAAAAATAAATACGAATTTTGAATCACATACATATATGTTGAACATCCCAAGTAGCAATTTGCTGACTACCCGACTTATTCTGCACCAATCACAACGTCGGCAATTGGTTGTATGGCGACTAAAATCATTTATACTTCTGTACAACGTCGGATCGCCGTATTCCCGACGTTGTGATTCCAACGTCTAATAATTTGCACTTTGAGTACGTCGCGCCAACGTCGGCTACTTCACCTATTTACGACCGTTGTTTTACAGGAACATCGCGACGTTGGACCGACGTTGGATGCTGCACCAACGCTTAGAAAGTCGGATTTATCACAGTGCCCAACGTCGGCCGTACGTCATATTTTACGACGTCGCGAATAGTCGGCATCCGACATCCGCGTTTTGAAATTAAAAAATATAACCTTACTTTATTGGTATAACCATACTTATTTGTTTTTATAACTATGCCAGACAAACGGAAGAAATTTAAGTACTAACAACATTTTAGCGAAAACTGAAACTCCCGAAAGCAAAGTGGACCGAGCTATTCTCCTAATTTGGGTAGGTTTGTTCTTATTTTATTTCATTACTTAATGGTGACAATCATGATAGGGAAAATAGCTTTATATTTTTTTTTATTTGTAATTAGCTTCAGAACATTGCTCATCAAGAGAATCAGTGGAAAATCCTGTCGCTGTACTGGGTAACTTTGATGTCGAAGTATTATAGGTTATGTATATTTCGCAGTGAATACGTTGCTGATACCGGCCGACTGCTATACTACTATGTCGGTACACATAATTTATTAGCTGTGATTTAGTTGATCGCACCGATTTAGCTCCTATGTTTGGGTTATCCATTTTATAATTATAAATTGACGTGTGCGGAAGCTTACGTAAAAATATGGTTATTAAAAATTCTTAAAATTTTGACAAAAGGATCGGCTACGGTTACGTATTCACTGCCTTTTTAATCCGAAACATATTCTCTTGTCAAGCGGTCCGCTAGACGCTTCTCTTACTGGTCAAAAAAGTTCAGCTCATCTCCTCCATGTTAAGAATAAAAATTTTGTAGGTAAGTTTCTGTTCCAAGTCAAAAAAGAGATTTGATAATATTTTACGTGTAATATTAAATGTAAAATTATATTTTTTAGCCATACATAATCTCGGAAAACTTTTATAAGTGCTTCCAAGCTCAATTTAATAATTTTGATAATTTTGTTTATTAAATAAATTAAAAAATATTTTCCAAAAACACAAAATAAAAGGGGCGCTTGAGAATATTTGGAGGTAGCATCAACATATTTATCAATAAAATTTCCGGGGTTTGAGAATTCTTTGTAGAGACGGAGGTTTAAACGAATAAATCCTAAATTATTTTCCAAGTACGTGGAAGCCATAATGTTATTAATCATATCACTTTGCTTTCATCGTGTTTGTTTTCACATCGTTCGATACATCGTGCATCTCCGAGTAGTAAAGTTTTATTCACCAACACTATTAAAAGAACATACAAACAGCAACACCTGCAACGTTGGATTTTGGTCGTGTACGAAGTCGAGCCGACGTCGGTACGGTCGTCAAAACAACGCCGACACAACGTTGGTTTTTGGTCGCGCAACACGTCGGCACGACTCAAAAATGATTCACCAAACTGTGCCAGATCAGGGTCGCCGCGTGGTCGCCACAACGTTGTCACCCAACGTCAAAGTTGTGTAGGACAACGTCGGGCGGACGTCGCTTTGCTACTTGGGATTCAATCAGTACTTATCATGTGTTATTATTTAACGATCTTTGGAGTGTTGATACAGTTTAAACTAAAATGTCTTTTTTCATTCTTGCATGTTGTTCTATCTGTTTCACATCTTTTTTATCAATAAATCTTTCAATTTCTTTGTGATGCCCAGCTTTAATGTCTTGATGGTTTTTCTTTTAAAAATATTTCCACAACTTCACCTAAAACAGAATCGCTTCACTTACCCTGCTCATATAAACATAGAAATGTATGTGTTAACGCATAGTAGTTTTTATTGAATCATGTGAGTAATCACACATATGACAAATACATACCTTACATATTTTGCAGTATGAAGTTTTGCATTCTGACTCGAAGTGCGCTTAAAAAAATTTCGTGTACTACTTGGTCTAATCAACTACTTTAAAAAAAATCACTGGAAACCCCCTATTTCTGTTTTGGTTTGTTTTGAAATATGTTCCATCCATACATATTATTCTGTCAAAATCCTTTAATTTACATTCATAAATCTTAAACAAAAATCTTCGTCACGAAGTATTGGAAGATTTTCACCCAAGACAGTAACAGTATTTTGTATAGTACCAATTTAAGAGCCATTGGCCCAGTCAGACATACAGTGATTTTTTCTAAAATTCAAACAGAAACTCATACCAATTCTGATTACCATTTTTAAGAAAATGTAAGATTTTTAAACGAGATGGGCATACTCCATACATTTTTATAGATCCACAAGCTTTTACAATTCGTCCACGATATTTGCTATTATATCCTGAAAATAATTTGAGTAGATAGTAAATTAAAGAACTTTTTATTCCGTTACCTGTTGTTTCATACTTTTTTTGTTCATATTTATATTAAAAAAGGTTGCAGGTAGGTATAACTTTCCATCTATGGGAAAAAAATGTTTCTTCAATTATGTATTTATGTAACAAATCTTAACATAGAATAAAAAAATATTCACATTTTCACAAACTACCTATAACTTGCTTTGATTCTCCTATTACGAAATATTCTATAATTAATGAACAACAAATTATAATTTCTAAACACTAAATAAGCCAACACTTTTCATAAGTAGAACAAAATCAACCACAAAAATATTCAAAATTTCTTGCAAATATTTCTACTAAAAATGTGTTTTGTTTACTGTAGAATTGAGGTTAGATTTTTATATTCTTTTCTTGTGACAGCACGGCATGCGCGAATTTAAATTTCGCTCGAGACCAATCTTACCGACAGTAGCCGAGCTGATCCGAGGATTCGGTGCCTTTTAGTGGCGCCTGCTTATATCGAAGCTTCGGCGCAATACAAGCCATTTTGTTGTGTTGTGTTTTTGAGGTTACAGTTATTATTTAATTAAATTACGATTTAGGTATTCATTGAAATAAGATTGCTACCGGCTTATTTTCCATGACGGTAAAAGGGGTTTGGGTTTAATAAAAATTCGCTTGTTAGTTATTTGGTACTTTACTTAGGTCCTTTCATTAACCTTTTATATATATAAAAAAAGTGAATATGATGAACAAAAAAAAAAATAAAACAGTACTTTTTAACCACGGCTGCTGGAGTAGTAAACACGACCCTTATGTTCCCGTTACCCAGGTTAGAAAATATTGTTCTGTCAAATTTATATGATGAAATATTTTAAAATGGGATGCACGATACAAATATGCTTTGCCAATTAGTACTAATCGTTCACAGGTAAATCTATTATTACTATTTAATATAATATACAAATTAATTAAGTTATAAATCGTTCTCAGAATCCTAACCCTACTTTTAGGTTAAACAGGAGTCTCGTGCTCTTGTTTTACAATAATTTATTTGATACTAAGTTACGATCTATAATGAATATGAGCTGTTTATTAAATATACTAAACACTATCGACAATTTAAAGTTAAAAACCAGGTAAGCCCTAAGACTAATGTCATTCATATAATTTAGCTTCTTTTATTTTCAGTACTTGAAGACAGTTCAGTAAATGGAAAGATCTTATACTTGTTAGTTAGTAGACCCCTAACACTGATCAATAGTTTACCGGATCAAAAATGGAAGGAAGGCGGCTTTGAATGGATTATATCCTGTCTTAAGTTAGCCAAAAAGCTGTGGTAAAGCAGAAAAGCATAGAACGAGCAAACATAAAACCGATGAGACAGCAAGATGGTAGCGCTTGGGAACGCTCAAATCATTAAGTTCTTGTTGTGACCCCTTCTTGATGTAAGGGTAACAAAAGAGGGCCTAGAAGAGAAAATATATACATATTATATTAGACTAGCTATCATGAAACTCTCTTTCCCTCTTAGGTTGGGTTCCTTAAAAAAAATAATAAACCTTACAAAAAAAATAAATAAAAAAAACTATAATTTTGGGCGCCTTAAATACTTCTGGTTGGGATCTTCTCTCTCCTGTGTCTTCCTCTTCTTTAGATCCCACCGACAAATCCGTCTTCTTCAAATCTTGTAACTCTCTTCCTTTATTTAAACCAGCTTCGTCTATTTATTTCTTCAACCTTTATTATATCTTCCTTCTTCGAAATTCTTCCAAAACTACTCCATTTTAAATCATCTCCAACATATCAATTAGCTTTTCAAAAAAAAAATTCCCTTAAAACTTTTGAATTTTTTTTTTTAACTTTTTCCTTATTTCAATATTAACAATATCCTTTGATGGACATAACTTCGTTTTTTACAAATTTTTTATAAATAACAATTTTTGAACAATTCTTTAAATTCTTGTGAAATTAATTTTTTTTCTCTCCGACATCTTTTTTCTCTATCAAAAACCAAAAACTGTTTATTATTTTTTTTCATTTGTTTTTTTTTCCTCCCAACTAGATATTTTTTAATCTGTAAATTTAAATGACTAACGACACTAAGATTTTTCCTTTTACTTGTAACACAATTGTTGTGAACTCATTATTAAATCCAATGAAAAATAATCCTCTAAACACAAACATTCTTAAAAAAATCTTAACACATTTAAATACATTCACACGCACCTTAAACTTCTTATCATAACCTAATTTTCATTGTCAAACTTACATTTGACAATAACCTTCTACTTTTCAATCACAGTCAACCACAATACATACAAAAACAGAACTAAAACTACGCATATAACTTAAAAAACCATATCAATATATACAACGTTGGAGAGAAGAGTTACAGAAAGCGAGCATAAGTTAGACATAAAAACTTACCCAGGACGTTGGATGACCTTACGAGTGATTTCCTAGAGGTTAGTGTTTCATATATCCACCTTAAAAGATGTGCAGTATTCTACCATACAGTTTAAGAAACACTTTAACCATTTATTTCTTTTTTAGGCATTTAATCCGTTACCGGTTGATTTTATTAGCACATGCTACAATCAGGTTAGCACCAAAAAAGGAAGAGAAAAATTCAATCCATCAAATGTCACATTCAAGAAAGGCCTCTAACCTTTTTAAGTCAATGGGTACCAAATCTGGTTAGTGGGTTGGCATCCTTCAGTAGAAAAATTAATTAAAAGAAAAATTACTGATTTGACTGTGATGGCAAAGGAAATGTCAATAAAATATAAAGTAAACAATAGTGAGATTATTATTAAAACAAGGTTTGTAGTATCCTTTTTATAAATAAATTTGGAATACATTACTCTATTAGGAGACTTAAAATTTGGCCTAAGCTTTTAATGCCTAAAGAATTTTAGCCCATAACACGATCTCTTAACAGGACTAATAATAATGTAAAAAGTGATAGACTTTGGCGAAGAAGATGGAGGAGGACTAGTGGTGGTTCATTCTTAGTGGCTACCCCCCTGTAGCTTCTCAGTAATACTCAACATGTTATTATATTTTCAGTTTATTTTTATGTTTGTATCAATTAAGATTTATATAAGAATGCGTTTACATTTTGCTAATAAATTATATAGGTGTCTTGCAATATTGTGAAGATTTTTGAACTGAAATACCTTCGAAAGAGTGCCGTTTTGACTACCTAATCGTCTTTAATAATCTAAAAATGAATTTAAGTAACTTGTCCTTACAGTTAAACAGAGCGGAAATCACTGCGAATTTTTATTTTTAAATGGGATACTCCGTGTGCATGTGTTTAATGAAAAATATAGTGGGAACGGGAAAAATGCATTCAGACAAAACCGCTCTTTTATTGTATCTTATTCGAAGTTATTTTAGTTTAAAAATCGTCAAACTACTGTTGGACATCCTGTATTTGAATATAATTTGTGTAATTATTTCTTTTATGAATTCCGAGGATATTATGTTTTTTACAGTAAAAAAATACAAATTTTTTAATATAAAATGACGTCAAAATGGATGTTTAATTATAAGTTTTAAATACGTAAAAAAAAAACGTAATTTTCACGTAAAAAAAGACGTCATTGGTCTGTGACTTATGACCCTGTATATCACGTGTTTTCCACGTCATTCATATACGTAAATAATGACCAATATTCAACGTCTTTAACACGTCACACTGCTACCTGGGTAGGTAGGTACCGATATAAACACTTAACTATAAAAGCTATTTTAAAAAATTAAAAAAATATGTTCTTGACCATAAAACATAACAAAACATTAGTTTTACTGGATATTATATTGGAAAAAAGATATGTTAAATTTTAGATAAGGCGTCTACCTGGACGTCCCCTTCGTAGCTGCTGATTTGGTATGTCGGCTCTAAAAATGGAGCTGATATCTTCGACATCTGGAAAATAGAAACCGCACTCAGGTTTGAGGCGTAGAAACTTGCCACAATATAGTCTTGGTCAGAAATCTAACCAACTTTTTAGTGGGAAACTTCACTAAAATGTAGTCACCGACCTCAATTGCTTCATCGTCAAGAAAATGTTTGAGGACATCGTCGCATTCAGAATTTACATCTATGTCTGAATCATTACTTAATTTCTGATCTTCCGTTTCATCCTCTAAAGCAGAGTCGGATGAGCTACATCGATCCCATGTGGACTTTTTTTTAATAGACTTTCTTAATTTTACGTTAGATTTTGCTGGAAACAAAGACTTATTTTGATATCAGTAATTTTTCTTTTTACTGATCTAATCTTTCCGTCTTGTTTTATTTTCTCCTCTTCTTGTTTTTGTTTCTCTTTTTCTTCTAATATATTTTTTTCAGGTGTACTTGTATAGACGAAAGACTTTCCTTTTTTTCTAGAGACATTTTTATTAACCTTTTTTAGCTTAGGAAACGGCTTAATGTCGTGAGGACTACAATGGTGAAGAGTTTTATTTTGGTCTCTAGATATACATACAGCACGTATGAATTCTTTATTCTGTGTTAAACTTGAACCAGGAGTTGGGTCACATAAGTTCGCTTTTAGTGGTGATTGCTGATAGAACCTTGGCCCTGGAAGTGAATCAGACGAAATTGATTGTTAAGAATTGGGACCAATAACCCAGCAAACAGAGTCACGTTTTAATTACGCGAAATTTTGGTAATATATTAACCAAATGACTTAAAAATTAAACGTTTATATCACGTGCTAGAAACGTGAAAATGTCACATTTCTAGGACGTCTTTTAGTGACGAGATTTATACGTCTATTAAAAGACGTATTATACACGTGAGAATGTTACATTTCTAGAACGTCTTTTAGTGACGAGATTTATACGTGTATTAAAAGACGTATTATACACGTGAGAATGTTACATTTCTAGGACGTCTTTTGGTGGCGAAGATTACACGTGTTTTCGACGCGTTTAGGACGTCTTTATGTAATCACTATCTAGAGAATGGCAGTATAGGGTTTCAAAAAATAAATATTTATTTATAATAACATTGAGTACTTAACAAATTTCAAAACCAACTAAAGAAATTGGTTTTTATATGGCGGCCAATAAACCTTCTTTCTAGGAGTTATCCACCTATGATGTATACTAACGCTAAAGTACCTCCATCTTCTTCTGTAAATTGCATCACCACAAAATCCATTATACTTTGTTCTTCTACTTCCAATTTTCGAACATATTACCTACTTACATTAACCCGATAGTCCCGATACCACATTAAATTCTCAGACAACGCTTACACACAGTATCAATATCTACCCAGTCAACCAGCGAAGTAACAGTAAGTCGCAGGGAATACGAAATATTATCACTTTGAAGATCATCTTGGAGACCTATCATAGATGTACTAAAGACTTCGCTTCGTAGACATAAATATCCACATATTGTTGCGAATTACCCAACTTAAGCTCTATGGTAATTGCATAAATCGTTATATTAAGAAGTTTTGATTAAGTGCACATTGCTATCACTATGTTACTTCCCTCTGTGTCACAGTAATCTGAATTTATACGGTGTTGCCAGTGGGAGGAAAATTCTTAAATTATGGTAAATTAAATCCTCGGCAGTTTTGTGAGGAAGCAAAATATATGTGTAATTTCAAAATTGACTTTATATCTTTACGATTACCTATTATTTTTTCAGTTATTTGTATAACTGAATGTACGATTAGATTCATTTTGTCAGGGCTGATAAATATTCAAATTCTACTTTCAGTTTATCAGACTAGATGACGCACACATTTATTGACTTGTGACCGGATGCGTAGACAGTTAATATATGGCGCTAAAATTCAAATTTATATGTAAACTATTTAGGTTAGACTATAACATTTTTTATTCAAACAGGCTATCATCGGTGATGGGAACACTAAAAAATTGCTCGCTATTACATATATTTGCCGGTAATATTCATAAAATTCCTACGTTTATAGGTTGTTGATCTGGGACGTAAAATTCACGTAAATTAAGAATGTACAATTTAAGAAATTTCAATTATACTCACTAAATTATAAAATTAAAATGAAAATACTTTAACAACGCTTGTTTTAAAAAAAACAGTGATTTTAAAATATTTCGTTAAAAAGGAACGTATTATACACGTTTTTGTTTGGTATCAAGGTGTACGTCAATTTTCAACCAAAACATACACGTATGATTCACGTTTTTATTTGTGCAAGAAATAGATCGAAGATCAAAAATTGTTTTTTTAAAAATTTTATTTTAAAGTTTACAGAACGAAAATTATATGTTGAACAAATGAAGGTTGAATAAAGAGTGAATATAAAAATTAAATAATGAAATTGTAATATTATAAAAATGAAATTATATCAGAAACTGGAAACTTCTTATCTCTGCTTGGCCTCGCAGTTTCTTGGAAATCACATCATGTAACTCCTCCGTTCTTAAGATGAAAAAATAACGGAGGTATTTTTGGAATTTGGATTCTTCGATTCTTCTAAATTTTCTTCTAATTTCGGTTTTGATTGGCAAAATTTTTTCTTGACGATGAGTACCATAATTATTAAAATGATGATGATTAATATAGTCGAAAATGTTGCTATTATTGGCGTTGTATACGGGGTGATCGTTAATTCTTGAATAGGTGTAAGTTGTTTTACGATTTTGTTAATTTCGTAAAGGTCCTCAAAATTGATTTTGGATAGATTTGTTGGTTGGAATTTTTCTTGTGTTTTCGGAAATTTAATGTTTAATTTAGGTAGGATTATTGATTTTCCTTGCTGTATATGTCGGTTTTTGGCGAATTTCAGTCCATTGATTGAAATTTCACAGTTCTCTGGTATTCGGATTAATGTAGGCGACTTGATTTCTAAGAATTGATCGGTTCGGCATTTTGACAAAAATTTTTCTATATTAGAAGGTATTATAAGTATTTCACCCTCTGTTACTTGTTCAATCATTGAGTGTTGAACATTTACATGAGTGGCGTAGCAATTTTTGAAATTTTGAAGTATGTGACCCTCGAGGAGATGAACTGTACAGTTGTCCTTGGGGATGAAATTTTGTTGTCAATAATATGTATTTTCTAATTTTGGACATTCTTCTTTTTGCGGTTGTGATTCTTCTGTTGCTTGTGCCAAGTATGGGTAAGTAGGTACAAACATTATATGATTTTGAATTATTGGGTATATATGATAAAATTTTAAGGATTCTGATTTAAGGATGGGAAAGTGTATGGCAAAAACTAATTTCGATTTAGAAAATGATACTTGGGTTCCTAGAAATTGATAGTATGTTAGAATATTGTCAAATTTAGGGATTTCATTATGTTTATATAATTTTTGTGAATAGTTTATCATTTCTATAATTTCGTTACTTGATATTATTGAATTATGAAGCGAGTTTAATTTTGAAAATAAAATTGCATTTTCAATGTTATCTATGAATGTTATTAAGTTTTGACAGTCTAAATTTATTTGACTTATGGTACCTTGAAATGTGATATATTTTTCTAGATTATTAATTTGATATTGTATTGTAGCCTGGAATCTTTCTAAATTATTTCCAAGTTTTTCTTGGTTTCGCCATAGCGTCGTTAAAGATTTATTATAATGATCTATTAATTTGTTAAATAAGGATATTTGCAAATTTGTTTCTTGGATTATTTATTTTTGATTTTGTTGTAAAATTTGAATAGCATTATCATATCGATTTCCGTCCTCGGAATCGAGGTTTCCGAAGAGCCATTTGTTAACTTTACCTAAACCGTTGATTAGTCCTCTTTTTGACCGAATATGAGGATAAATATTTTCGAATTTCTTTTCAAGTGAATTAATTATAACTTCAGTTCGTTTTAACATATTTTCTGCAAGCCCGTGATATGATATTGGGTTTGTAGAATTTATTTTCTTAACACTATTTTTTATTATTGAAAAATGATATTTTAAGATATCTACTTGTTTAACTACTTCTCTTAAATCTAAATAATGAATAAATGTATGTTTAGTATATATTATTTTACATTTTCCCAATTGGATCTGGAGTAAAGGATTGGCCAGTGGCGTAACGCGAATGTCGTCGTCGTTACTGTCTATTCTTTGTATTTGATACACCAGGTAAAGCAGGATCATTAAAATCTTCATACTGTTGAACCTGTAAAAGTTCGTTAATATTATTTTTGGGTCTACGAGCTATGCTTTTATGATAGGTCCCTTTGTTAGTTTCTAATAGGATACCTTTGTCTTTAATAATTTCTGTCTTTTTAAATTTAGGTAATTTTTTGTCGCGCAATTTGGTTCGAACATAAGCAATTTCCTGATTTGAATAGTCAGGGGCGTCCGATCTATTTTCATTAGATTTTTTAATTAATTTTTCTTTGACTTTAGCGTTTCTTTCGCGAATTTTTTCATATAATTGTTTAGAAGTTTCTTTATGGTTTTGGACATAGTAAGATAATATAAGATGGTCGTTTAAATCAAATGGATCTGGATTGTTTATGTGTCCCTTAATAATTTCAAAAGGTGTATATTTTGTAACAGAATGAATTGAATTATTATAAGTTAAAACTGCATGTTTCATTAATTGATCAGCTGTGAGATCTTTATTTGTTTTACGTAAACATCTGAAATGTTCTATTAAAGTTGAATGGAAACGTTCAACTGGTGAATTAGAATTACTGTTTTTAGCCGTGGTATAGTGCAATTCAATTTTGTGTAATTTACAGAAATCTTCTAAGTCTTGATTTTTAAATTCGGTGCCTGAATCTGCGGTAATTTTAAAAGGTAGACCGTGATGAGTAATATAGTTTAATAGGCCTTCGACTATTGATATTTCATTTATACTTGGAATAGGATAAGTTTGGCCATATCGAGAAAATGAATCGATTATTTTCAAGTATGGACTATTTGAAATACGAAATACATCAATATGTATATGATCAAAGGGTTTATACGCTGTAGAAGTCAAACTAAATTTAATGATTGGCGGATTTCTATCATACTTATTTTTTAAACAAACTTCACAGTTATTTATGTATTTTTCTATGTCTTCATTCATTTTAGGCCAATAGTATCTTGACCCCAGAGAAGATTTAACTTCATTAATTCCGCGATGACCTTTTTTATAATTATGATAGTATTCTAATTTTTCTTTTTGTTCCTCGCAAGTCAAAACGTCTTCAAGTATTTTTGGACAATGTACGAATTTAAAAGCTGAATTTTTGAAAAATGTTTGAATTGTGATTATAAATGTTTCAGGTAGTAATGGGTTTCTAAAATAAAATGCATAAGTTCGTTTAGGGTCAACAAATTCTTTTATGAATTTTACGATACTTTCTTTTAAATTTCTTTGAGGTAAAACAACAAATATTCTGGTATTTTCAAAAATTTGTTCTCTTTTAGTTTTAATTTCGTAACATTCACCGCAACTTATTAAAATTTGATTTTCATATAAATTTAATGCTCTGTCCGAGATAGGAATACCGAGAATTGGGTTTTCTACGGACGTATGTACTGTTTCTAGGTCAGTGTCGTCTCGTAGGGTTTTATTTTTTGGCGGTTTTATTTGTATATCAGATAAAATTTTAATTCTATGTTCTTCTCCTAGAATTTCAGAAATTTCTTGTTCTGAAAAATCTGGTAAATTATTTTCGTTTTCGAAGTTTCTTTGAATAATTTCGTCAAGATCGTCAATGTTGACGTCTAGAGAATCGGTTTCTAAAGCGTTTAGATCGCAATTAGGATTTATTCTCGATAGTGCATCCGCTGCTTGATTATTTTTACCTTTTTGGTATTTTATTTGATAATCAAACTCTTCGAGTTTTAATCGCCATCTCACAAGACGTGAGTTTGGCTCTTTTAAAGAAAAAAGCCACTGTAACGGTTTATGGTCTGTTAAAATAGTGAATTCGCGCCCAAATAAATAAGGACGAAAGTATTTACATCCCCAAACGACGGCTAATAATTCTTTCTCAATTGTAGAGTAGTTGATCTCTGCAGAATTGACAGTGCGCGATGCGTACGATATAGGGTGGCCTTCTTGTGATAAGATAACGCCTATAGCGTAGTTTGATGCATCAATTCAAATGATTTGTTAAAATCAGGGTATGCTAATATAGGTTCAGATATCAATAGATTTTTACAAATGTTAAAACAATCAACAAATTCTTTGGTGTGTTCGACTTTTTTATCTTTTTTTAAGCAAACTGTCATAGGTTTTGTAATTTTTGCGAAATTTTTTACAAATTTTCTGTAGTAACCGAGGAGACCAAGAAAAGATTTAATTTGTTTTTGCGTTCGTGGAATAGGGAAATTTTGAATATCTTTTATTTTATTTCGATTCGGTTTAATTCCTTCTCGAGTTACTATATGCCCTAAGAATTCGACTTCTTTGCGAAGAAATTAGCATTTGTCAAGTTGAATTTTTAGATGTGCATTTCTTAGTTTTAAAAATACTAATTTTAAATTTTGTATATGTTCTTGTAAGCTTGTACTAAAGATGATTATATCATCCATGTAGACCATGCAAATTTTATTTTGCAGATCTTTTAGTACCTCGTCCATCGCTCTCTGAAATGTCGATGGCGAGTTCTTCAGACCGAAGGGCATACGCAAAAATTCGTAGTGTCCATTGTCCACACTAAAGGCGGTTTTTTCAATGGAGCACTGAGCCATTTCGATCTGATGAAAGCCGCTTGCTAAATCAAGTACACTAAAATATTGGGCTCTGCCAAGTTTATCTAAAATATCATTAATATTGGGAATTGGATATCTATCGGAAATGGTTTTTTCGTTTAGTTTACGATAATCTATAACGAGGCGCTGTTTTTGGACATTTGAAGCATCCATCTTACGTCCCACAACCCACACAGGCGCGCTATACGGCGAGCACGACGCCCGAATAATACCTTTATCTAACATTTCATTAATTTGTCTTTTTACTTCTTCTCTATGAACATATGGATACCGGTAGGACTTAGCATGTACAGGAATTTCATCTGTAGTTTTGATTGAATGTTTGACATTAGAGGTAAATGTTAAAGGATCACCGGGTTTCATAAAAATAACTGAAAATTCTCGACAAAGTTTGGTTATGCTGTTTTTCTCTTCCGAATTCATATGTTCAGTTCGAATCAAGTCTTTAATATCAATTTTATTTTGATTAAATTTATTATTATTTGTTTTACTAAAATAGTTAAAATTATGTATCTCATAAAGAGAAGGTACAAATGGATATACTTTAATAGGTTTGTCTAAAATAATTGAAATAGTTTTGCTGCTTTTATTAATAATTTTCACTATTGCGTAACCGTTTTTTGCTACAGTTAATGATTCTGGGATGCACAGTTCACCTAAATGCGTTTCATTTATTAAAATTTCCCCGTCCGAAAAATTAACTGGAATTGACCTTTGTAATCTTTCGGAAGGTCCAACTGAAAATTCAAATTTAATATCAGAAGGTTGTCTGAATTTTATAGGAATTGATACAAAATCGCTAATTAATTGTTTATTTGTAAAATCAATATTTATATTCATTTTCATCATATACTCTACGCCTATGATACCATCAAAGAAATCGTGAAATTCATAGATTAGATATTTGATACTGCCCTGATAGTTAAATTCCGGGAAAGCTGGAATTTCTGCTTGATACATAATACGCTTACTTCCAAGTGCTGTTTTAATATCTATATTTGAATGATAAATACAATTTGAATAAAATTTTTCGGCAATTGACGGTCTAATTACAGATTTTGTGCTACCAGTATCAATAAGTAATTTTAATTTTGGTTGATTTATTTCTATATATGGCAAAGGATTCGTTGAGGATATGGTTATTTCAGCTAAGTTTAATTTTTGTTCGAGGCTTCTTGTTGAAAATTTATGTTTTCAAAATTCGCGATTTCTTCTACAGAGTGAACAGAGTTATCGTGTTCATTATCAAAATTTTGATTATCAAATTCAACATTATTTTCATTATTTGAATAATTATTTGAATATAATTCCTCAGCTATAAAATTTGGTTTTTGACCATAGTTTTGAAAATATCCATTATTATTATTAAACCTATTATTATGTCTAAAATTCGGATTAAAAGTTCTCCTAGTATTGGACGAGAAGTTTTTTGAAGTAGTAGACATTGGCTCTGGATTTGGCAATTTATTTTGAGGAATTTGATTTGGTTTAAACACATTTCGCGGTGGTCCAAAAACTTGAGCGTTTGTTGGATAATTTTTATTATATTGAGGCCGTGGTTGTATATTTATAGGTTGACTAGACCATACCGGTTTTCGAAAATTTTGGAACTGATTTTGATTAAATTGATTTGAGTCATGTTGATTAGATGAATTAAATTGTTGATTTGATTGTGCATTTTGACTAAAAGAATTAAAATGTTTTGGTGTACCATTTTGAAATCTGAAATTATTATTTCTTAAAAATTGATTTTTAGGTTCGTTAAAATGCCCATATAATCTTTCAAAATTTTCAAATTCGTTAACATACGAAATAGCATCTTCTAATGACGCTGGCTTTTTTAAATGCATATTATTTTTTAGTACTCCGGTACACCCAGCTATAAAAGTATTTAACGCCGTTTTATCGCAATGATTTATTTGACATAATTTGTCATCCCTAGACAAGTTTAAATCGTTACTTGTTCTTTGAACTATACTGCTTCTTAACAATTGTAATTTAGTACCAAAATCTAACATATTTTCATTTTTATTTGGTCTGATTCTAGTCAACTCTTGAATTAAGCAATCTAAGTCTCTGCGGTCAGAAAAACATTGTTTTAAAGCATTTTTCAGTGAATCCCAATCATTGAGTTCTACGCGATTTCCAACCAATGCCTCAGCCTTACCTACTAATTTTTCTTGAATGCATTCTAAAATGTGATTATTTAAATCGTTATCGTTTTGACTCCTATATGTTGCTATTAAATTTTCACAACGGGAAATAAACTTATTTAACGTGTTATTATCACCATCGTATGGCCTAATATTATCTAATTTTGATTTAAAAAGATCCCAGTTAATACCTCGTGTTGCATTATCAGGTTCTACAGGGGGAACCATGTTTAAATTATTTACTGAATATAAGCTATTACTTTCACTAATATTTAATTTGTGAAACTGATTTAAAAATACTTTCAAAAGTGTCGTAAACTTCCGACATAAAATAATAAAAAATAAAAATGTATAATGGATTCGCACTTCGATGTTAAAACACCAAAATTGTAAAAAGTTTTTCCCGGCACGATGCGAAAATGTTTTTTCACAACCCGCACTGACTGCGCCAGAAATAGATCGAAGATCAAAAATTGTTTGAATATAAAAATTAAATAATGAAATTGTAATATTATAAAAATGAAATTATATCAGAAACTGGAAACTTCTTATCTCTGCTTGGCCTCGCAGTTTCTTGGAAATCACATCATGTAACTTGCAACACTTTTTTTATGTGATGTTAATTACAATGAAAAAGTTGATTGTGTTGACATTATGCGAACGGCTGCTGTTCACCGGTAGAGCGGTCGTGAATTTTTTTTTAATATTATGAAAAATTAAAGTCAAATTGTGGGCACCACGAGGCTTAATAATTAAACTTTCAAACAACAAAAACGTTACTTTACATAGCCCCGAAAAGTAGAGAATTACAAAAAGATCTTACATAAATAGTTTGAATGTTTTAGTAAATATATGCATAAGAAATCAAACACAAACCTAAAAAGTGTAAATGTTTAATAAAATATAAAATAGAAAATAGAAATGTACAATATGAGTGTATAAGTGAATCCTATAGTTGTATACCATCAACACATTTTAATAATCTTACACCTTATATAACATTTGGTGTAATACAAGTGACATATTCGTCTAACGAATGTATATTTTTGACAATACAAATTATGTCAAACTATATTAAAATTATTAAATTTATATTTTCACCAATGTGGTGACCCAACCATAGCTATGTTTAGTTTACAGTAGGTAATTTAAAGAATGTTGTACATACATATTGTAAAATTTAGAAAAATAAAATTATTAATAAAAAATTGAAATAAATATTAAATTTATTATTAAACTGCTTAAATTTTGTCAAAACTAAGTGACAATAAACCCAAAATAAAATGAAATAAAACAAAAGTTAAATTTAAAATACAAACACCTTACTTGGTACACTGTAGTGATAATTACACTGAAAATGTTCCATAATCTGCAGCACCAAAAAGGAATGTTGGAAAGGTCTCGCTGATCAACATAACGAATACGATGGACGATGATTTATGTTCTTGAATCCAAAAAATGAAGTTCACAAAGTTGGTTTCAACGGGCATAACCCATGGTTACAACTAACAGTTGTACAGAAGAATGAAAAGAGGTAAAACGTCATGAAACGATCCCAAAGGAACTGCAATCCTGCTACCAGTGATTGTCGGTAAGACAAAGGGGTTTCATAGGTGGAAAATTATCCAAAAAAATATCAGAACATTACAGAATGTCCAGAACGTATATTGTCCATTTCCAGAACGTATATCAAAATTGGTATTTCATGAAACGATCCCGCACGGCACTGCTATCCTGTTTTGTGAAAATGTGAATATTTTTTTATTCTATGTTAAGAATTGTTACATACCTACATAATCGAAGAAAAATTTTTTCCCATAGATGTAGAGTTATACCTACCTGCAACCTTTTTTAATATAAATAATAACCAAAAAAGTATGAAACAGGTAACGAAAAGTTCTTTAATATACTATCTTTAATATACTATCTACTCAAATTATTTTCAGGATATAATAGCAAATATCGTGGACGAATTGAAAAAGCTTGTGGATTTATAAAAATGTATGGAGTATCTCGTTTAAAAATCTTACATTTTCTTAAAAATGATAATCAGAATTGGTATGAGTTTCTGTTTTAATTTCAGAAAAAATCACTGTATGTCTGACTGGGACAATGGCTCTTAAATTGGTACTATACAAAATACTGTTACTGTCTTGGGTGAAAATCTTCCAATACTTCGTGACGAAGATTTTTGTTTACGATTTATGAATGTAAATTGAAGGTTTTCGACAGAATAATATGTATGGATGGAACACATTGCAAAACAAACCAAAACAGAAATAGGGGGTTTCCAGTGACTTTTTTTAAAGTAGTTGATTAGACCAAGTAGTATACGAAAATTTTTTAAGCGCACTTCGAGTCAGAATGCAAAACTTCATACTGCAAAATATGTAAGGTATGTATTCGTCATATTATGTGTGATTACTCACATTATTCAATAAAAACTACTATGTGTGAACACATACATTTCTATGTTTATATGAGCAGGGTAAGTGAAGCGATTCTGTTTTAGGTGAAGTTGTGGAAAAATTTTTAAAAGAAAAACCATTAGACATTAAAGATGGGCATCGCAAAGAAATTGAAAGATTTATTGAGAAAAAAAGATGTGAAACAGATAGAAAAACATAAAAAAAGACATTTTAGTTTAAGACAGGATTCTTTACTTCAAAAAAAAAACTAAAAAAAGACCTAATTTATTTACATTTTTTTTTGTAGTTGTAGCATTTGTTATAGGTGTATATTAGGGCTTCAGTATTTTGTACTTGAATTTGTGGTAATAGAGTTTAATATTAGTTTCTAACATAAAAATATATAATTAAGTGTGTGTAAATAATTCATACTTTTTTAGCCATTAAATATATTGTAATAGGCATGATGACAGTCACTAAGAATCAATGAAATTATGATTTTAAATAATTATGTAGGATACAGAGATTCTACAGAAATCATTTATTTTTAAATTACAAGTGGGATTATATTTATTTTAGTAAAAATAAAAATTCAAAATATAACAATCCGCCATATTAGATCGAACACCAATCAGAAGCGCGGGCGTCACGGTTTTGTAAACATCATTTTGATATTTTGTATATCGTTGTCGAACTTGCATTGTATTTGATCATTTCGACCGTTTATTTTATATTTCGCTGTTATAAACTTTTAAGTATCTCAGTTTTGTTCTACCAAAAGTACATGGAAATTGTTTAGATATGGAACAAGGATTCATCAAGGCAAATAGCTCAAATTTGCCAAGAATAGACATGTTGATGCTGGGAGGATTTTTTGCATCAAACAATGACTTTTGCTCAGCGGAATTTCGAAATGTTAAAACTTCTATGTAAGTATTGCATATATTAATAATTAAAACACAATATAAAATTACATATTTTATCTTTTAAGGATTTATATTAAGGTTATGTTATGAAAACATTACCACTAATATTTTTTTGTTTATTTTAGATCCTCACGACCGTCATATGGTGATGACGCTGTGAGCTATGTACAGCTCAAACGTGATGGGAAAATGTGCACAGTGAAGGGTAAAATTTGCAAAGAACATAAGGTACATGCAAAGTTGTATGCTGTTACATTAGTAGTGGACGAAGAAGAAGAAGCTGTTATATCTGTACAATGTCACGATTGTGTCGCTTCTAAAGGAGGCTGCAAGCATTCTGTAGCATTTATCATGTGGATCCACCGGAGGAGTGAAGAGCCATCCTGTACAGCGGTAGCATGTTACTGGAAGAAATCAAAATTATCAAGAGTTGGAGCTAGCTTGAAATACATGACAGCGAAGGACTTGTCAAATGGTGCACCTAGCTTACCATCAAATAGTGATGTTCTTGATAAGTTTTTGGACATTGGGAGAAAAAGAAAACTTGATAACTGTGAACTATTAAAATATCAACCAGGTCATATTTGTAATACTACTCAAAGTTTATCTATGCACCAGCTTGTGCTGAAATATAAGGAGAAATCATGCCAGACATTTTTAGAAAAGATAGTGCTGTCTAATGAAACTATTGGTAAAATAGAGGAAGCAACTAGAGAACAGCACGAAAAGAGCCTTTGGTTTGAACTACGTTATGGCAGAATCACAGCATCTCGAGCATTTGAATTCAGTCGGTGTAAAAAGAATGATGGAACTCTTATAGCCTTAATAATGGGAGGGAGTATACCAGACACACCAGCCATGAAACGTGGTAGAATATTAGAAAATGAAGTGCGAAAAACTGTCAGTATTAATCTTGGCAAGAAAATAAGGAAGTGTGGGCTTATCATATCTAAAGAGTACCCAATGATAGCAGGATCGCCAGACGGAATTTGTGAGGATAGTATTATTGAGATCAAGTGTCCCACAAGTGGAAAGACATATCGGTATTATGTCAACAATGGCAAACCTACTGAAAAGTTTAATGCACAGTTGCAGATGCAAATGTATTTGACGGGTCTAAAAAAGGGTTACTTTTGTGTAGCCGATAGTAACTACAGCATAAATAAGAAAGTTGAAATTATAAGTGTCACATTTGATGATACATATATATATCTAATTTTGTTAAACTTTTAGTGGGTCTGTGGAAAGAAAATGTGTATCCAGTGTTGTACCACAGTACATTGTAATTTCTATGTCAATAAAATGCAAAAATGATAATTTTGTAGTTTTATTTCGTATCATATATTTTTCAAAAATCTGCAAAGTGATATCAAAAGGAATAGTATTTTTATATTGTATTTGAAAATTATATATCCAATCATGGAGCAATTACTGTGGAGGGCTGCTCACTAGATTCGAATATATTCATACTAATACTACAAAACGAGAAATACATTACATTAATTACTAAAATTAAAAGTTCGAATTATTAAATATGAAATGGGTAACAGTTTAACTAAACAAATAATAGATATTTTAAAAAACGCTATCCTAAAACATACTTCAATTAAATCAATGAAAAGATCTAATATTAAACATAAACAGAACTAAAAAAGAAAACTATGATAAATATAAAAAAATAGACAAATTAATAAAACGAGCAAAGTACAAATAAAAATCAAATCAACAATAAATAAGATAAACAGCATTTGTAGCAATATGAATGAAATTGTAGAAGAGATTAATAATCTATTTATAAATGTGGGTGAATCTTATGCAAATATTGTAAAATCTGTATATGATTATTGAACAACATGAACGAAAATTCCTTCTTTCTACAATCAGTAACTGAACTGGAAATATTAACAATAATCATCTCTTTAAAACATCAGTAGGTTTGATGGTATGAAAACAGCAGTTTTTAAACAAACGTCAGCCATTATAGCAAAATCCACCTAATAAAAATTTTTGAATTGGGCAACATTCCTTCAGCTTTTAAAATTGCCAGTGGTTATAAATAACTACAGACCAATTTCGCTTATTTCATAATTAGGCAAAATTTTCGGAACAGCAATCAAAAATAGACTAGTTACCTTCTTAAATAAACATGACGTAATTTCTGAAAAACAAATACTTTACAGTAAATTTTGAAAAATCTTTGTTCTCTTTGAGATTAGAAAAGGAAATATTCCCGAATATGAGTCATTTAGTAATAGCTTGACAACCTCTGGTTAATAGCTGCAAATATTTGGGAATAACTATACTCATTTTTACAGTGGCATGTCTACATTAGTAAAGTAACAAAAACATTAAGACAACTTTTTATCGATTCAAATATTTAAAGAACATCTTTTATATTCCTCGTTATTGAAATCACGACTGAATTATGCTATATTAAGCTAGGGTGGAGCTGCATAATGTCATTTAAAACAATTAGATATTTTACAAAAAAACAATTAAAAAAATAATTTACAATTTAAAAAATTACATTTCCCTCCAGTTTATTATATTCATAAATTGGTATCATGAATTTAAGACAGCTTTTTATGAATCAAATTATAATTTACATATATAAAAACAACAATATTTTAAACAAAATCTGTCATAATCACTTCACAAGATATAAAAAAAACGAATTTAGTCCCAGATTTGTGCAAAAAAAATATTAGCCTCGGATATTATACTTACCTAGCTTTTACAATATATAATAATCTATCAGAAATTTACACAACATATTTACAGACAATCTACTAAATTAATATAATTAAGTCTATATTTAAAAAGTATATTATAATAACAGGTAGACAAGAAACTAGAACTTTAGAAAACACTCGATGTATTTTTCCTCGTTTCAATTTAAATTACTTTCATTAAAATTGTGTAGTAAGAAAAAGCAGTGCGATATTACAACATCATGTCCATGTTCATACATGTGGTTTCAATGGACATATTATTAGAACTTTATTTTTATCCTGTCTTAATTGTATTTTAATTTTAATCTTAGTTTCAAAGACTCTGTATTATTATTTTTATTTAATTAGAGAGTCTTGCAAATTTATTAAACCACATGCAATTACAATAACATCATCAAGTACTTTTATAAAATTTGTGTTCAGGCATGCATGAGGCTTTAACATGTTGAATTCTCTTAAACGTCTAATTACCCTCTCAACATGAATCCTTAAACCAGCTATTTGCTTCGTTTCCTTTACTTCACTTTTAGATAACTTGGCTCCAGTGACAACACTTGGGGGCCGTACAAGTTGCACTTTCTTCCCAAGTAAATATTGTTGAACATGTTTGAACCCTCTATCTGCCATCACACACATACCTGGCTCTAAACACTTGATAAAATCACATGATTCAACCAAACATGTATCGGTTATTCTACCTCCGTATCCTGGTGAAACATAATTCACCAAACCGTTTGGTGTACAAGACACTAGATATTTAATGGTGTTACTTTTTTTGTATTCCGACTATGATAGAGCTTGATTGACACTTTTTGAGGGCTTTTGCACCTCAATTTCTAAACAGTCTATTATGCAAGTTGTGTGATGAAATTTGTGCCTAAAAGCCATGGGCAAAGTACGTTTTATCAAATCTTTATCTAATGTTACAATAAATGGCCGCATTACACTGGCTATCACTGGTATATTTTTAAAAAATATTTTGCTCGCATATGTAGTGGTTATGGAAAAATCATCAGCAAGCTCTCTAAATGGACTATTTAATCTTATTTTTTTTAAACAAAGCAGTATATGGTTAGTAGGTATTCTTGTCTGTTCTTCAATTAAATCTAATAAATAATAACAGCTGTTAGGTAGACCTATATAAGAACGTGGGTTCTTCATTATTTTAAGCAATGTGTATTTCAGAATGTTAGATGCCTCTTCTTTCTTTGTCTCTTCGGTTAATTCGCTACAGTCTGAAGAGGATTTCATTTGAAAAGATTTTGTTGATGGTGATGTTTCTATTTGAGTTACAGATGGTGAATATGAAATATCACTTTCAAATTGATTTTCTATGGTAAATATGTTTTTTGAATCTTTAAATAGGCTTGATGTACCTAGTTTTGTAGTATCACAACTTGTAATTTTAAATGAAGATGTAGATATTGAACAGGTATCAGGTTTCATTGGTGATGTTGACTGACTCACTAAATTAGTTTCGGTCTGGACAGCTTTACTTCTAAATTTGTGGGTTATATGTACTTGTACTGATTTATCAGCCAATTTTGGGTAGGTAGTAGGTACTTCTTGATGTTCTTCAATTGTGTGCAAAACTAAAAATTAAAAACAAATACTTAACAACAACGGTTGGAATACACACATTATAGTAAAAAAAGAAATTGGTAAGTACCTGAACTTTCTGGTGAAGTACCTGCTGGTTCGAAATGGTTTGTAGGTGTACTTTTCTCTGCTAAATCTTTTTCACTATCTTCAATTAGTATCTTTCTTTGTTTTTTGAGAATATACGGCCGTTCTATAAGTTTAGAAGTTCGTTTTCTTCTATCTGGTTGGCATACAAATATTGTGGGAATACACCCGGACTTCATGCGCACTTGTGAAACTGAACCCATCACACGATACTGAATATAATTTTCCATGTCATTTGGTAACTGGAATAAGAATAAAGTTTTTAGGCAGGTACATAGGTATTGATGATAACAAATAAATGAAACCCAACCTCAAACGTGATCACAGTGTTATTGACAATTTTATTTATTAATCTCGATATTATGTTTCCTACTTAATTATAATATAGTTAATAAAGAAAATACTTACATCAAAATGGTCTTCGCAGAAATAAATTACCGAATTTAAAGATACAGTTGCTTGGTTTCGCCTTGCAAGATTTAGCCACATATTTCTAACATTTTTCTTCTTAGGAACGTTAAAAAATAACTTGTTAGGAGTTTTTATCGATGTATTATTACATTGAGGAACTGCACACCACCGATACACATTAGAATTCATGATTGTCGCACAAAATAATTAAAATTATGTTATAAAATAAACATTTAACATGCAAACCATATGCAAACTGACAAGTGTTTACGAAACCGTGACGTCATAGACCGACGCCATTACTATTCTAGCGTTTTGGTGCGAAATTTAAAACGTATTTTTAAAACGTAAATTTGTCCTTCAAAACCTTTATTTTTTTGCAGAAATAAGCCTTATTTTGTATAAAGTAGATGCGAATGAACATTGTGGACTAGTTTTTCAAAATCAGTCATCATGCCTATTAGTGTAGTGTTTTTTGAAAAAAAAATACTTTAACTCATAAGTTTCTTGCACTTTACTCTTACGTGTTGTAATTGAAACTGCACATATCCTTTCATTTCAATAAACTGGTAGAGGATAAGTAAATGTCTTTTATTTCATAAAAAATGGATATATAACAATAACATCATTCACAGCATATTAAAAAAAGCTTGTAATTTTATAAGTTCTATGGTAAAATTTTTTACCGATTGGTATGCTCAACTGGGTTTTGAAAGTCACAAATCTGGTGTAAAATTAAAATTCCAATTGAATATTTTCAATCTCTCTTATACCTACCTATTAATGTTTTAATTCGTACTGCCACATAAAAATGTATACATTTGTTTCATATTTATATTAAAAATGGTTGCAGGTAGGTATAACTATACATATATGAGTAAAAAATGTTTCTTCGATTATGTAGATATGTAACAATTCTTAACAAAAAATAAAAAACATTCACATATTCACAAACTATATAGCTTGCTTTGATTCTCCTATTACGAAATATTCTATAATTAACGCACAACAAATTATGGTTTCTAAACACTAAGAATAAATGTATAGCCGTTTATGTACCTTAACCATAGAATAAGCTTTATCCGACGTTTGTAAAAGCGGCCCTAAAAATAAGCAAATACAAAATCATCCACAAAAATATTTAAAATTTGTGTTCTTGTAAATACTTCTATTAAAAATGTGTTTTGTTATTTTGTTTACTTGTAGAATTGAGGTTAGATTTTTGTATTCTTTTCTTCTGACAGAACGGCATGCGCGAATTTAAATTTCGCGCGAGACCAATCTTGCCGACAGTAGCCGAGCCGAACCGGGGTTCGGTGCCTTTTAGTGGCGCCGTTGTCTGAATAAAGACAACGGTGGCGCCTACGTTTGTCGTTCAAAGACAGAAAATCTGCAGCGGAATTCAGAACAACTCGATACGACAACGATACGAAACATAAAAGTCTTTTTTGCAATTCGGAACAATTCGATATCGTTGAGATATCGTCTGACTCACGTCTATTCAAGACCAAATAATTCGATAGCTCTCGAGGTGTCGAAAAGAGCGTTTCGAAATATCTATCCTTTTTTTAGAGTAGCAAATAAAAAGGATCGAACATCAAACAGCCAAAAATGCAACATGTGAACTCAGAGTAAATATATATAGAGAGGGCATTCTATCCTTTTTTATTAAGCCAACATCTAGTTGACTTTTGTTGACATCGTCCTCTAGAGATTCCATAAGCGTACTTTCAAGCAGGATAATTTAAAATCATATATTAAATAGTTTATTTTTTAAATATTTTTGTAAACATTTTGAACTATTTTAAGCGATTTTCTTGAGAGGTTGTTAAAAAAAAATTATTTAATTATTTTCGCATGAACTCCATTGTAAACTTGAAAATAGTTTAAAATTCACAGATCATATTAGAATTTCAATATCTTCTGTAGAAAGACTGTGTGTCGCTTTAAGGTAAGAAGCCATATAGTTACAAAATAAGTCATTTGACTAAAAACTAATTTTAAGCAAAATTCAAAATAACTGCCAAAGTTCTTTGAATTCGGAAAATTGTATTTTCGATTTTTTTATGAAGAATGAATGATATTCCTGTTTTTATTTAATTTTTAACTCTTTTTAGTTATTTTTCACTTTTAATAATCTTTAAATTACTCTCCTAACCTAACACCTAACATAACAAAACAAAATAGTGTTTTTGTGGCAACACTGTCTATCATCAGTCGATTCACATGTGAAAAGACTCATAAGCGCCCATGGCCCGAGCTGACGCGTTCCGTACGCATCCGCAAGGGCTCGACTGATGCCCCAACTGACGAATTAGACGACCGACGATACGCGCTACTTGTGAAAACCACAATAGAATCAATGGGACCGACTGATCGTCAGCACTGACCGTCAGTCGCATGTGTAACGGCTCAATGGGACCGACTGATCGTCAGCACTGACCGTCAGTCGCATGTGTAACGGCTCTTACGGATTCGACCTTCGACAACAATTTGGCATTAATCATAACCTAAGTTATTAAAAATCAAAACAAACATTTTTATACCTGGAAATCTAAGGACATAAAATATTGAGATGGTTTGGATAATAAGAAATATATTATATTACGAGTACAAAGACATCAATCGATATTAAGGTCTGAATGGTATAATTAAATCATTTTCATACGATACCAACAGGTGTTTATTACAAAAAAATAAGTAACGATTCTAATAAATGTTTACCAAAGTTGAAATTAAGGGAAGATAGTGTAACAGGTTAGTACTATATTATACTATTGAGTATAAATATTCCTGTTTACATGGACTGCTAATTTTTAAATGCTACACCACCCCTTTCTTTCGAGAAAAATATGTTAACCTAATTGTTTATTAGTTGACATATTTCTATAAAACAAAAAAAAATCGGACACATTACTAACACATACTCCAAAAAAAAATGAAATATTTTATTTTCAGGAATATAAAAATATCCTAGCTATGCTAAAAAAAACCAATCAGAATTGTAACAAAAAAAATTAAGAAAATTCCAAGAGAGGAAAAAAATTATGAAACAACATGAATCAATTTATTTTACTTGAGCACTTGAAAATTTTAAGAAAAGTATCCTCTTATTTACTTTTTATGTTTGGTAGCTTCGTGTACCACACGTCCAAGAAGGAAGTCATAATCGGAAAGTCTAATTCAGTAGGGGTCATCATCGAGAAAAAGTCACTATCATGAAATGTCTACCTTAAAGAAATAAGATTTAACAGAGGGAATAAAAAAATTACAAAAATATAACGGAATGTCTAAATCAAGTAAGTATTCAAAAGGATTGTTTCACCTTTTCAATCAAAAAAACATATTCTTATGCCTTATACATAAAAAAGGACAAAAATAAAACCATTTTAATGTAATAAAATATGAATTTCAAAAAGGAAAACAATAAACAAAAGATAACTTTGCTATTATTGTTTGAAAATAGAGCTAAGTGAAAATAAACAGTATTTAGGTGATTTCCTAGGATCAACACAAAATAAAGTTTATACAGGGGGATATAAAATTTTACTATTTTAAACTAAACTTATCCTACAGAAACATCTGAGTTAGATCCGAAATAAGGTTTTAGATCTTTGATATGCCATTCTCCAGCGTCAACCATTAATATGATCAAGAGCATAAACCAATCTAGAGACCTTTTTTCTAACTTTACATAGGACGTATTTGGGAGCTAGTTTAGCTGAAAATTTTGCTGCAGCATCTGAAAGAATTTTATTTCTACGCCACACTTTATCACCAACTTGAAAAGTGTGATCTCTTTTCCTTAAATTATAATTTTTCTCATAACGTTTATGAGCTACATGAAGTTTATTTTTAACTTCATCAAAAACTTGCCTTAAGCCTGATAAATCACTGACATATACATGTCTATTACCAGGTGATAGATCAAAATTTTGAGTACTAGATAACTCACCATAAAATTTACCAGAAACTGGTACATTTCTACCAAAAACTAAAAAAGATGGGGAATACCCATGAACTTCATGTCTAGCTAAATTTATTGATAATTGAACCTTTTTTATTTCTAAATCCCAATTTTTATGTTCTTTGATATAACTTCTAACAACCGTACCGACTGTTTTATTATTTCTTTCTACAAAATTGCAACTAGGACTATATCTAGCCGTAAACCAAATTTTTTGTATTTCATATTTATCAATTAAAGACTTAAATTGTTTACCCGCGAATTGAGTACCATTGTCACAAATTATTACTCGAGGTACACCGTAAACTAAAAAGATTTGTTCCTCCATTATTTTTGTTATTGTAGGAGCTGTAGCATTGCGAATAGGGAAAAGAAGTGTATACTTAGAAAACCAATCTCCTACAACTAAAAGATATGAATTTCCACGAGTACTTCTAGTGAATGGACCTTGTAGATCTACTGCTAAAATTTCAAAAGGGAAATTTACTGATTTTTCCGAACCCATGAGACCCATACGAGATTTGTTTGGCATCTTTTGAGCTTGACAAACTTCACAAGATTTTACATATTTTAAAATATCCACTCTCATTTTTGGCCAATAATATAATTCTTGTACTTTAGAAAACGTTTTATAAAAACCAAAGTGACCTGAGGTAGGTGGATCATGAAAATTATATATTATTTGTTTTATCTGAGATTTAGGGATTAACTTTTTCCACTCTACAAAATTCGTAGAAACAGGAGAAGTATTAGGGACAAATTTAAAAACAGTATTATCTAAAACTTTCCATTGAGGGTAAGCAGTAGGGTTACTTAAAATTTTTTCTCTAAGATTATTATACCATGTATCGGTATTTTTAGGCAAAATATCAATAACAAAAATTTCATTAGAGTTCTCTAAATCTTGATCATTATGTGGAATTCTACTAAGCGCATCTGGAAGAATATTCGAAGTACCTTTTTTATGAATTAATTCAAAATTATATTGACGTAAAGCTATAGCCCACCGAGCTAGTCTACCCTGAGGTTCTTTAAGATTATTTAACCAAAGTAATGAGTGATGATCTGTGATGGCTTTAAATTTGGTACCTTCAACAAAAGCTCTAAATTTTTGAACTAAAAATAACAAAGACAAACATTCTTTTTCCGTGACCGTATAATTACGTTCAGCTCGAGACAAAGATCTGGAAGCATAAGCTATTACACGCCAAACCATCAATTTCTTGAGTTAGGCTGTTTGACTGGCATCACAATGAATAGTAAATTCTTTAGAAAAATCTGGGGGAACTAAAATAGGTGCGCTCACAAGAGCTTCCTTAATTCGACAAAAAGATTTTTCAGCAGAAGAATTCCATTCTATTTTGTTATTTTTCTTTTTTCCTTTCAGGAGATCATTAAGCGGAGAGACAAGATCTGAAAAATTACTGATAAAACGTCTGTACCAAGAACATAAACCTAAGAATCGTTTAACTGTGTCGGCTTTTACTTGATGAAAATCCATTATTAAATTTAAATAAATAAAACAACGTTTTAAGATTTCCACAAAAATTTTGTGGAAATCTTAAAACGTTGTTTTATTTATTTAAATTTAAACCTAAGAATCTTTTAACTTCAGTGGAATTGGTTGGACGTGGATAATTAACCATAGTAGCTACTTTGTCAGGATCTGTACGAAGTCCTTCTACATCTATTACGAAACCTAAATATTTTAACGACATCTTAAAGAACTCACATTTTTTAAGATTAATTGTTAAACCTGCTTCTAACAAAATATTCTTAACTTCATTTAATAACCCAATATGTTCTTCAAACGTAGTAGACGTAATAATAATGTCATCAAGGTATGAATATATATTCGGTTCATATTTTGGTCCAAAAAGAGCATCTACAAGTCTTTGTTGTGTCTGCGCACTATTGAAAAGTCCAAAAGGCATTACATTAAAATGAAACAAACCGCGACCAGGTATACTAAAAGCAGTTTTTTCTTTAGATGATTCATCAAGGGGAATTTGCCAAAAAGCTTTTCGTATGTCTATACTAGAGATAAATCTGGTTTTTCCTAACATATTTAATATACGATCAATTTTAGGTAAGGGATATGAATCGTGTTTAGTCAACTCATTTAATTTGCGTCCATCGAAACAAAACCGATATTCTCCACCGCGTTTCTTAACTAATAACACAGGAGAGGACCAAGAGCTAAATGAGGGTTCAACGACTCCTAATTCTAACATTTCGTCTAGTTCTTTATTCAAAATTCCTAACATATAAGGAGACATAAGATATTGGGAAACTTTAAAAGGTTTAGCATCAGCTGTGTCTATTGTTAACTTAATTTTATCAGTTCTTCCTAATTTATGTTCACAATTTACTTCATTAAAGGAATCAATAACTTGTTGAGCTAATATTCTTTGATCTTTATTTAAACAATCAAAGGCTGAAATTCCTACACTATTATTATTAAGACCACTCTTAGAAATTGTATCTAACGGAGATGTTACCAAATTACATTGAATATCCCAAACTAAATTTTTAAAATCCATTTTTACTTGAAAAATTTCACAAAAATTCATGCCTAAAATAATTGATTGTGGTAAAGAAGGTACAACTAAAGCTGGGACTATTTTATAAACATCGTTAATTAGAATAGGTAAATCTACTATTCCTGAAACTGATTGTGATTTACCATCTGCTGTAGAAATACTTTTGACAGAGTTATTGGGATCCATTTTAATATTAAGTTTCTCTAAAATTGGGATACTTTGACTACCTACTATAGTAGTATTAGCACCACTATCGAGCAAACACTCTACTAACATATCTAATAACTTTACTTTAATATATGGTCTATTATCATTATTTTTAGTAATACAAAGGGGAGAAATTTCATTTTTATTGACTCTATAATTTTTGTAAAAATTCTTAACACAAATTTTCCATTTGTTCCAATCATACTCATTAAAATATTTACCGGAAATCTTGTTGGCATGTGAAAGCGTAACTGGTGTGTGAGAGCCAACGCCTCTAACACCACAATTTAGTTTTTTGAGCACTTAGGGCACTCTTTTACAGTAACATTTTCTTCTCCACACTTAAAACAATATTTTTTTGTTATAGGAGCTTTACAATTTTGATGATGAAAATAGATGAAAATAATTGAAGATAAATGAAAATAAATGATAATATATGAAAATAAATGATAATACATGAAAATAAATGAAAACAAATGAAAATACATGTGAATACATGAATGTAAATGAAAATAAATAAAAGTAGATGAATATAATGAAAGATTAATGAAAATAAGTGATAATACATCAAAATAAATGAAAATACATGTAAATAAATCGAAATAAATGAAAACAAATGACAATACATGTAAATACATGAAAGTAAATGAAAATAAATAAAAGTAGATGAAAATAATTAAAGATTAATGAAAATAAGTGATAATACATCAAAATAAATGAAAATTTATAAAAATACATGTAAACAAATGAAAATTAATGAAAATACATGAAAGTAAGTGAAAACAAATTAGAATACATGTAAATACATGAAAGTAAATGAAAATAAATGGAAATAAATGAAAACTAATGAAAATACTTGTAACTACATTAAAGTAAATGAAAATAATTGAAGATAAATGAAAATAAATGATTATATATGGATATAAATGAAAATACATCTAAATAAATGAAAATACATGTAAATAAATGAAAATAAATAAAAACAAATGAAAAAAGTAAATGAAAATAAATGAAAATACATGTAAATAAATGAAAACAAATGAAAATACATGTAAATACATTTAAGTAAATGAAAATAAATGAAAATACATGAAAGTAAATGAAAATAAATGAAAATAAATGAAAATAAATGATAATATATGAAAATAAATGATAATACATGAAAATAAATGAAAATACATGTAAATGCATTAAAGTAAATGAAAATAGATGAAAATAAATGAAGAAAAATGAAAATAAATGATAATACATGTAAATAAATAAAAAAAAATTGAAATACATGTAAATAAATGATAATACATGAAAATAAATGAAAATACATGTAATTATATGATAGTAAATGAACATAAATGAAAGTAGATGAAAATAATTGAAGATTAATGAAAATAAATGATAATACATGAAAAGAAATGAAAATACATGTAATTATATGATAGTAAATGAACATAAATGAAAGTAGATGAAAATAATTGAAGATTAATGAAAATAAATGATAGTACATGAAAATAAATGAAAATAAATGAATATAAATGAAAATAAATGAAAATACATGTAAATGCATTAAAGTAAATGAAAATAGATGAAAATAAATGAAGAAAAATGAAAATAAATGATAATACATGTAAATAAATAAAAAAAAATTAAAATACATGTAAATACATGAAAATAAATGAAAATACATGAAAGTAAATGAAAATAGATGAAAACAGATGAAAATAAATAAAGATACACGTAAATACATTAAAATAAATGAAAATAAATGATAATACATGAAAATTAATGAAAATAAATGAAAATAAATAAAAATAAATGAAAATAAATGAAAATAAATGAAAATAAATGAAAATAAATGAAAATAAATGAAAATAAATGAAAATAAATGAAAATAAATGAAAATAAATGAAAATAAATGAAAATAAATGAAAATAAATGAAAATAAATGAAAATAAATGAAAATGAATGAAACTAAATGAAAATGTAAGGTTATGGATGTAAACTCTTTGAGATCTCGTTCTAAACTGTTTATTTGCGAGTCTAGTATAATCTTCGTGGGCGGCTGGTATAGGCAACCCAACGCACGTGATGTGCTTATATGTATTGCCTATACCTCACATCTCTCCTTTCAAGAACTTATCTAAATACACAATACACGTGGCTAACTAACCTAACAATATAATAGTAAATAATAGAATCATACAGAGGTTGAAAATGGCAGTAATCTGTACTCTAATACTTTATTCTATGTCACTTACATAATCAGTCAGGTAGCTTGGTTTTCTAGATTCTCTGCCTGATAGTGTAAGTGCAGTTTTACTGACATGCACTTTATTACTAGCATTTTCCTCCTTTTCCTGATTCTCTTCCAAGGGCATATGTTGATGGCCATTATCTTCTGCCTGTTCAACATTATCTGCCAATTCTGAAATTTTACAATATTTATAATAATTATTTGTTTTATTTAGAACATTTTTTTCCTTTGTATTATTAACAATTTTCTCAAATTTTTTTTTCAAAATCCTGATGAACTTCCTATTTCTAACTATTTCCGAACCATTTTCTAGTTTAATTCTATACGATCTTATGCTTTCTTTGCACAAAATTTCCCCTGTTTTCCACTCTATCTCCTGGATGAAATTGAACTTTTACTTTACTTTTATTTTCTAGTTCCGGCAGTTCTTTAACCCCTTTCATGTCAAAGTATAGTTTTTGCTTAGATTGGCCGTGATCTAGAAATTTATCGTATTTACTATTTTTGAAGGATCCATGCAAAGTATCCCAAAGTTACATTTTCAAACTGTATTTAAACACTAATTTAAAGTGGCAAAACGGTAAAAACATAAACTTTGAATTTTTCAAAATGATTCAATCATCATAAAGTATAAACACAATAATGTTTTTTGTCAGAACTCTATAATAACAAACCAGTACAAAAGTAAAACTGTATTTTCACAAACCAGTAACCCATCATAAGCGTCATTTAACAAAACAGTGCAAATATAATAATGTTATATTCACACCAATGTTAAATCACAAAACCGTATTTCATCCCAAAAACAGGAAGTGCGAAGTGCGCAAGTGCGTAAGTGCGCGAAATTCAAATTTTATTTTATTATTTTCATCGAAGGTAAGTAATACTGATATATTTAAATAAGTGAATTCTAAGATTCACATCCATTTTTTTGGTATTGAATTATTATGTATATAATAAGTAATATAAAATTTAATAACTGAATGAAGCTGTTTGTCCGTAGGATCAAAGGCTGTCGTAGAAAAAGAACAAATTTAAAATACCATAACCTTATTTATTTAGTATATTGGTTACCAAAACAAAACAAACGACTTGTTTTATACTATAAAAATTACAATTAGGTACATTTATTGTTTTAATTATGTAATTATTTAAGGAATATTAAGATACTAATATAAATTTATTCCAAAAATAAATTTTAACACAAAATATTTCATTTAATAATTTATTTCTAATTTTAGATGGCTAATTATTATGAATTAAATTCAATAAGAAATGTTTCAATTAAATTAATTTTCATTAATTTTCATTAATTTTCATTAATTTTCATTAATTTTCATTAATTTTCATTAATTTTCATTAATTTTCATTAATTTTCATTAATTTTCATAAATTTTCATTAATTTTTATTAATTTTCATTAATTTTCATTAATTTTCATTGATTTTCATTAATTTTCATTAATTTTCATTAATTTTCATTAATTTTCATTAATTTTCATTAATTTTCATTAATTTTCATTAATTTTCATTAATTTTCATTAATTTTCATTAATTTTCATTAATTTTCATTAATTTTCATTAATTTTCATTAATTTTCATTAATTTTCATTAATTTTCATTAATTTTCATTAATTTTCATTAATTTTCATTAATTTTCATTAATTTTCATTAATTTTCATTAATTTTCATTAATTTTTATTAATTATCATTAATTTTCATTAATTTTCATTAATTTTCATTAATTTTCATTAATTTTCATTAATTTTCATTAATTTTCATTAATTTTCATTAATTTTCATTAATTTTCATTAATTTTCATTAATTTTCATTAATTTTCATTAATTTTCATTAATTTTCATTAATTTTCATTAATTTTCATTAATTTTCATTAATTTTCATTAATTTTCATTAATTTTTATTAATTTTCATTAATTTTCATTAATTTTCATTAATTTTCATTAATTTTCATTAATTTTCATTAATTTTCATTAATTTTCATTAATTTTCATTAATTTTTATTAATTTTCATTAATTTTCATTAATTTTCATTAATTTTCATTAATTTTCATTAATTTTCATTAATTTTCATTAATTTTCATTAATTTTCATTAATTTTCATTAATTTTCATTAATTTTCATTAATTTTCATTAATTTTCATTAATTTTCATTAATTTTCATTAATTTTCATTAATTTTCATTAATTTTCATTAATTTTCATTAATTTTCATTAATTTTCATTAATTTTCATTAATTTTCATTAATTTTCATTAATTTTCATTAATTTTCATTAATTTTCATTAATTTTCATTAATTTTCATTAATTTTCATTAATTTTCATTAATTTTCATTAATTTTCATTAATTTTCATTAATTTTCATTAATTTTCATTAATTTTCATTAATTTTCATTAATTTTCATTAATTATCATTAATTTTCATTAATTTTCATTAATTTTCATTAATTTTCATTAATTTTCATTAATTTTCATTAATTTTCATTAATTTTCATTAATTTTCATTAATTTTCATTAATTTTCATTAATTTTCATTAATTTTCATTAATTTTCATTAATTTTCATTAATTTTCATTAATTCATAATTTCATTAATTTCATAACTTTCATTAATTTTCATTAATTTTCATTAATTTCATAATTCATAATTAACATTAATTTTCATTAATTTCATTAATTTTCATTAATTTTCATTAATTTCATTAATTTTCATTTATTTCATTTATTTCATTTTTCATTAATTTTCATTAATTTCATTAATTTTATAATTTTCATTAATTTCATTAATTTTCATTAATTTTCTTAATTTTCATTAATTTCATTAATTTTCATTAATTTTCATTAATTTTCATTAATTTTCATTAATTTCATTAATTTCATTAATTTTCATTATTTCATTAATTTTCATATTTTCATTAATTTTCATTTATTTTCATTAATTTTCATTTATTTCATTTATTTTCATTTATTTTCATTAATTTTCATTAATTTTCATTAATTTCATTAATTTTCATTAATTTTCATTAATTTTCATTAATTTTCATTAATTATCATTAATTTTCATTAAATTTTCATAATTTCATTAATTTCATTAATTTTCATTAATTTTCATTAATTTTCATTAATTTTCATTAATTTCCATTAATTTTCATTAATTTTCATTAATTTTCATTAATTTTTCATTAATTTTCATTAATTTTCATTAATTTTCATTAATTTCATTAATTTTCATTAATTTTCATTAATTTTCATTAATTTTCATTAATTTCATTAATTTTCATTAATTTTCATTAACTTTCATTAATTTTCATTAATTTTCATTAATTTTCATTAATTTTCATTAAATTTCATTAATTTTCATTAATTTCATTAATTTTCATTAATTTTCATTTATTTTCATTTATTTTCATTATCATTATTTCATTAATTTTCATTAATTTTCATTAATTTTCATAATTTTCATTAATTTTCATTAATTTTCATTAATTTTCATTAATTTCATTAATTTTCATTAATTTTCATTAATTTTCATTAATTTTCATTTATTTTCATTTATTTTCTTTAATTTTCATTAATTTTCATACTTTTCATTAATTTCATTAATTTTCATTAATTTCATTAATTTCATTAATTTTCATTAATTTTCATTAATTTTCATTAATTTTATTAATTTTCATTAATTTTCATAATTTCATTAATTTCATTAATTTTCATTAATTTTCATTAATTTTCATTAATTTTCATTAATTTTCATTAATTTTCATTAATTTTCATTTGTTTTCATTTATTTCATTTATTTTCACTAATTTCATTAATTTTCATTAATTTTCATTAATTTTCATTAATTTACATTAATTTTCATTAATTTTCATTAATTTTCATTAATTTTCATTAATTTCATTAATTTCATTAATTTCATTAATTTTCATTAATTTCATTAATTTCATTAATTTTCATTAATTTTCATTACTTTTCTTAATTTTCATTAATTTTCATTAATTTCATTAATTTTCATTAATTTTCATTAATTTTCATTAATTTTCATTAATTTTCATTAATTTTCATTAATTTTCATTAATTTTCATTAATTTTCATTAATTTTCATTAATTTTCATTAATTTTCATTAATTTTCATTAATTTTCATTAATTTTCATTAATTTTCATTAATTTTCATTAATTTTCATTAATTTTCATTAATTTCATTAATTTTCATTAATTTCATTAATTTTCATTAATATTTATTAATTTTCATTAATTTTCATTAATTTTTATTAATTTTCATTAATTTCATTAATTTTCATTAATTTTCATTAATTTTCATTAATTTTCATTAATTTTCATTAATTTTTATTAATTTTCATTAATTTCATTAATTTTCATTAATTTTCATTAATTTTCATTAATTTTCATTAATTTCATTAATTTTCATTAATTTTCATTAATTTTCATTAATTTTCATTAATTTCATTAATTTTTATTAATTTTCATTAATTTTCATTAATTTTGATTAATTTTTCATTAATTTTCATTAATTTATTAATTCATTAATTTTCATTAATTTCATTAATTTTCATTAATTTTCATTAATTTTCATTAATTTTCATTAATTTTCATTAACTTTCATTAATTTTCATTAATTTTCATTAATTTTCATTAATTTTCATTAATTTTCATTAATTTTCATTAATTTTCATTAACTTTCATTAATTTTCATTAATTTTCATTAATTTTCATTAATTTTCATTAATTTTCATTAATTTCATTAATTTTCATTAATTTTCATTAATTTTCATTAATTTTCATTATTTTCATTATTTTCATTAATTTTCATTTATTTTCATTAATTTTCATTTATTTTCATTTATTTTCATTTATTTTCATTAATTTTCATTAATTTCATTAATTTTCATTAATTTTCATTAATTTTCATTAATTTTCATTAATTTTCATTAATTTTCATTAATTTTCATTAATTTCATTAATTTTCATTAATTTTCATTAATTTTCATTAATTTTCATTAATTTACATTAATTTTCATTAATTTTCATTAATTTTCATTAATTTTCATTATTTCATTAATTTTCATAATTTTCATTATTTTCATTTATTTTCGTTATTTTCATTACTTTTCATTAATTTTCATTAATTTTCATTAATTTTCATTAATTTTCATTAATTTCATTAATTTCATTAATTTTCATTAATTTTCATTAATTTTCATTAATTTCATTAATTTTCATTAATTTTCATTAATTTTCAATAATTTTCATTAATTTCCATTAATTTCATTATTTCACTAATTTTCATTAATTTCATTAATTTTCATTAATTTTCATTAATTTTCATTAATTTTCATTATTTTCATTAAATTTCATTAATTTTCATAATTTTCATTAATTTCATTAATTTTCATTAATTTTCATTAATTTTCATTAATTTTCATTAATTTCATTAATTTTCATTAATTTTCATTAATTTTCATTAATTTTCATTAATTTTCATTAATTTTCATTAATTTTCATTAATTTTCATTAATTTTCATAATTTTCATTAATTTTCATTAATTTTCATTAATTTTCATTAATTTTCATTAATTTTCATTAATTTTCATTAATTTTCATTAATTTTCATTAATTTTCATTAATTTTCATTAATTTCATTAATTTTCATTAATTTTCATTAATTTTCATTAATTTTCATTAATTTCATTAATTTTCATTAATTTTCATTAATTTTCATTAATTTTCATAAATTTTCATTAATTTTATTAATTTTCATTAATTTTCATTAATTTTCATTGATTTCATTAATTTCATTAATTTTCATTAATTTTCATTAATTTTCATTAATTTTTCATTAATTTTCATTAATTTTCATTAATTTTCATTAATTTTCATTAATTTTCATTAATTTTCATTAATTTTCATTAATTTTCATTAATTTTCATTAATTTTCATTTATTTTCATTTATTTTCATTTATTTTATTTATTTTTATTTATTTTTATTTATTTTATTTAATTTTATTTATTTCATTTAATTTTCATTAATTTTCATTAATTTTCATTAATTTTCATTAATTTTCATTAATTTTCATTAATTTTCATTAATTTTCATTAATTTCATTAATTTTCATTAATTTTCATTAATTTCATTAATTTTCATTAATTTTCATTAATTTTCATTAATTTTCATTAATTTTTATTAATTTTCATTAATTTCATTAATTTTCATTAATTTTCATTAATTTCATTAATTTCATTAATTTTCATTAATTTTCATTAATTTCATTAATTTCATTAATTTTCATTAATTTCATTAATTTTCATTAATTTTCATTAATTTTCATTAATTTTCATTAATTTTCATTAATTTTCATTAATTTCATTAATTTTCATTAATTTTCATTAATTTTCATTAATTTTCATTAATTTTCATTAATTTCATTAATTTTCATTAATTTTCATTAATTTTCATTAATTTCATTAATTTTCATTAATTTTCATTAATTTTCATTAATTTTCATTAATTTTCATTAATTTTCATTAATTTTCATTAATTTTCATTATTTTCAATTAATTTTTCATTAATTTTCATTAATTTTCATAATTTTCATTAATTTTCATTAATTTTCATTAATTTTCATTAATTTTCATTAATTTTCATTAATTTTCATTAATTTTCATTAATTTTCATTAATTTCATTAATTTTCATTAATTTTCATTAATTTTCATTAATTTTCATTAATTTCATTAAATTTTCATTAATTTTCATTAATTTCATTAATTTTCATTAATTTTCATTAATTTTCATTAATTTTCATTAATTTTCATTAATTTTCATTAATTTTCATTAATTTTCATTAATTTTCATTAATTTTCATTAATTTTCATTAATTTTCATTAATTTTCATTAATTTTCATTAATTTCATTAATTTACATTAATTTCATTAATTTTCATTAATTTTCATTAATTTTCATTAATTTTCATTAATTTTCATTATTTTTCATTAATTTTCATTAATTTTCATTAATTTTCATTAATTTTCATTAATTTTCATTAATTTTCATTAATTTTCATTAATTTTCATTAATTTTCATTAATTTTCATTAATTTTTCATTAATTTTCATTAATTTTCATTAATTTTCATTAATTTTCATTAATTTTCCATTAATTTTCATTAATTTTCATTAATTTCATTAATTTCATTAATTTTCATTAATTTTCATTAATTTTCATTAATTTTCATTAATTCATTAATTTCATTAATTTCATTAATTTTCATTAATTTTCATTAATTTTCATTAATTTTCATTAATTTTCATTAATTTTCATTAATTTTCATTAATTTTCATTAATTTTCATTAATTTTCATTAATTTTCATTAATTTTCATTAATTTTCATTAATTTTCATTAATTTTCATTAATTTTCATTAATTTTCATTAATTTTCATTAATTTTCATTAATTTTCATTAATTTTCATTAATTTTCATTAATTTTCATTATTTTTCATTAATTTTCATTATTTTTCATTAATTTTCATTTATTTTCATTAATTTTCATTTATTTTCATTTATTTTCATTTATTTTCATTAATTTTCATTAATTTTCATTAATTTTCATTAATTTTCATTAATTTTCATTAATTTTCATTAATTTCATTAATTTTCATTAATTTTCATTTATTTTCATTAATTTTCATTAATTTTCATTAATTTTCATTAATTTTCATTAATTTTCATTAATTTTCATTAATTTTCATTAATTTCATTAATTTTCATTAATTTTCATTTATTTTCATTTATTTTCGTTAATTTTCATTACTTTTCATTAATTTTCATTAATTTTCATTAATTTTCATTAATTTTCATTAATTTTCATTAATTTTCATTAATTTTCATTAATTTTCATTAATTTTCATTAATTTTCATTAATTTTCATTAATTTTCATTAATTTTCATTAATTTTCATTAATTTTCATTAATTTTCATTAATTTTCATTAATTTTCATTAATTTTCATTAATTTTCATTAATTTTCATTAATTTTCATTAATTTTCATTAATTTTCATTAATTTTCATTAATTTTCATTAATTTTCATTTGTTTTCATTTATTTTGATTTATTTTCATTTATTTTCACTAATTTTCATTAATTTTCATTAATTTTCATTAATTTTCATTAATTTTCATTAATTTTCATTAATTTTCATTAATTTTCATTAATTTTCATTAATTTTCATTAATTTTCATTAATTTTCATTAATTTTCATTAATTTTCATTAATTTTCATTAATTTCATTAATTCTTATTTTCATTAATTTTCATTAATTTTCATTAATTTTCATTAATTTTCATTAATTTTCATTAATTTTCATTAATTTTCATTAATTTTCATTATTTCATTAATTCATTAATTTTCATTAATTTTCATTAATTTTCATTAATTTTCATTAATTTTCATTAATTTCATAATTTCATTAATTTTCATTAATTTTCATTAATTTTCATTAATTTTCATTAATTTTCATTAATTTTCATTAATTTTCATTAATTTTCATTAATTTTCATTAATTTTCAATAACTTTCATTAATTTTCATTAATTTTCATTAATTTTCATTAATTTTCATTAATATTCATTAATTTTCATTAATTTTCATTAATTTTCATTAATTTTCATTAATTTTCATTAATTTTCATTAATTTTCATTTATTTCATTATTTTCATTAATTTTCATTATTTTCATTAATTTTCATTAATTTTCATTAATTTTTCATTAATTTTCATTAATTTTCATTAATTTTCATTAATTCATTAATTTCATTAATTTTCCATAATTTCATTAATTTCATTAATTTTCATTAATTTTCATTAATTTTCATTAATTTTCATTAATTTTCATTAATTTTCATTAATTTCATTAATTTTCATTAATTTTCATTAATTTTCATTAATTTTCATTAATTTTCATTAATTTTCATTAATTTTCATTAATTTACATTAATTTTCATTAATTTTCATTAATTTTCATTAATTTTCATTAATTTCATTAATTTTCATTAATTTTCATTAATTTTCATTAACTTTCATTAATTTCATTAATTTTCATTAATTTTCATTAATTTTCATTAATTTTCATTAATTTTCATTAATTTTCATTAATTTTCATTAATTTCATTAATTTTCATTAATTTTCATTAATTTCATTAATTTTCATTAATTTTCATTAATTTTCATTAATTTTCATTAAATTTTCATTAATTTTCATTAATTTTCATTATTTTTCATTAATTTTCATTATTTTTCATTAATTTTCATTTATTTCATTAATTTTCATTTATTTTCATTATTTTCATTTATTTTCATTAATTTTCATTAATTTTCATTAATTTTCATTAATTTTCATTAATTTTCATTAATTTTCATTAATTTTCATTAATTTTCATTAATTTTCATTTATTTTCATTAATTTTCATTAATTTTCATTAATTTTCATTAATTTTCATTAATTTTCATTAATTTTCATTAATTTTCATTAATTTTCATTAATTTTCATTTATTTTCATTTATTTTCGTTAATTTTCATTACTTTTCATTAATTTTCATTAATTTTCATTAATTTTCATTAATTTACATTAATTTTCATTAATTTTCATTAATTTTCATTAATTTTCATTAATTTTCATTAATTTTCATTAATTTTCATTAATTTTCATTAATTTTCATTAATTTTCATTAATTTTCATTAATTTTCATTAATTTTCATTAATTTTCATTAATTTTCATTAATTTTCATTAATTTTCATTAATTTTCATTAATTTTCATTAATTTTCATTTGTTTTCATTTATTTTGATTTATTTTCATTTATTTTCACTAATTTTCATTAATTTTCATTAATTTTCATTAATTTTCATTAATTTTCATTAATTTTCATTAATTTTCATTAATTTTCATTAATTTTCATTAATTTTCATTAATTTTCATTAATTTTCATTAATTTTCATTAATTTTCATTAATTTTCATTAATTTTCATTAATTTTCATTAATTTTCATTAATTTTCATTAATTTTCATTAATTTTCATTAATTTTCATTAATTTTCATTAATTTTCATTAGTTTTCATTAATTTTCATTAATTTTCATTAATTTTCATTAATTTTCATTAATTTTCATTAATTTTCATTAATTTTCATTAATTTTCATTAATTTTCATTAATTTTCATTAATTTTCATTAATTTTCATTAATTTTCATTAATTTTCATTAATTTTCATTAATTTTCAATAACTTTCATTAATTTTCATTAATTTTCATTAATTTTCATTAATTTTCATTAATTTTCATTAATTTTCATTAATTTTCATTAATTTTCATTAATTTCATTAATTTTCATTTATTTTCATTTATTTTCATTTATTTTCATTTATTTTCATTAATTTTCATTAATTTTCATTAATTTTTATTAATTTTCATTAATTTTCATTAATTTTCATTAATTTTCATTAATTTTCATTAATTTTCATTAATTGTTCATTAATTTTCATTAATTTTCATTAATTTTCATTAATTTTCATTAATTTTCATTATTTTTCATTAATTTTCATTATTTTTCATTAATTTTCATTTATTTTCATTAATTTTCATTTATTTTCATTTATTTTCATTTATTTTCATTAATTTTCATTAATTTTCATTAATTTTCATTAATTTTCATTAATTTTCATTAATTTTCATTA